>OY997266.1:126685480-126977980 GCA_963921465.1 Triticum timopheevii | reverse complement strand
TCTATTTGGGAACCGCCTATGATATATCTAGCATGGAAAGTGTTGGGACTCTAAGTCGTTTTCGTTGGTAGGAAAGGCACACCTCCCAAAATGTTTTTATCTCTCAATTTTTGCTTTGAGCTCTGACACCTCTACAAATCCCTACTTCCCTCTGCGAAGGGCCTTTCTTTTACTTTATGCAACTTTTATTTTGAATTTGAGTCTCCATCTTATCTTATAAAAGCACCAACTAGGAGGCACTATGATCATACTTGAGTATTGGGTGTAGTTAATATGCGAGTGTGTTTCATGAATGGATCAATGATTGAGCATGATGGGCTAGGGATAGCTTGTTTTAGCATTGATATTTTGAAAGACATGGTTGCTTGTTGATATGCTTGAGTATTTAAGTCATCATGTCAAAACTAGACTATTGCTTTGAACCATATAAAGTCCAAATGTCCATGCTATAAAGAAAAGAATATGAGATGACATGTTAGGCGGCAGTCCACATCAAAAATTCTGTTTTTATCACTTACCTACTCAAGGACGAGCAGGAGTTAAGCTTGGGGATGCTGATACGTCTTCAACGTATCTATAATTTTTTATTGTTCCATGCTGTTATATTATCAATCTTGGATGTTTTATAATCATTTTATAGTCATTTTATATTATTTTTTGGTACTAACCTATTGACATAGTGCCAAGTGCCAGTTGTTGTTTTTTGCATGTTTTTACATCGCAGGAAATCAATACCAAACGGAGTCCAAATGGAACGAAACTTCACAGAGATTTTTTATGGACCAAAAGACACCCAATGGGCCAAGGCAGCACCTGGGGGGTGCTCCGAGGGGAGCACAACCCACCAGGGCGCGCTAGGAGGCCCAGGCGCACCCTGGTGGGTTGTGCCCACCTCGAGTGCCCCCCGGACCGCCTCTTTGCTCTATAAATACCCCAATATTCCAGAAACCCTAGGGGAGTCGACGAAAATCAATTCCAGCCGCCGCAGAGTCCAGAATCACCAGATCCAATCTAGACACCATCACGGAGGGGTTCACCACTTCCATTGGTGCCTCTCCGATGATGCGTGAGTAGTTCTTTGTAGACCTTCGGGTCTGTAGTTAGTAGCTAGATGGCTTTCTCTCTCTTGTTTGATTCTCAATACAATGGTCTCTTGGAGATCCATATGATGTAACTCTTTTTGCGGTGTGTTTGTTGGGATCCGATGAACTTTGAGTTGATCTATCTTTTTATATCCATGAAAGTTATTTGAGTTTCTTTGATATATTATATGCATGATTGCTAATAGCCTCGTATTTCTTCTCCGATATTTGGGTTTTGTTTGGCCAACTTGATCTATTTATCTTGCAATGGGAAGAGGTGCTTTATAGTGGGTTCGATCTTACGGTGCTTGATCCCAGTGACAGAAGGGGAACCGACACGTATGTATTATTGCTATTAAGGATAAAACGATGGGGTCTATCTCTACATAGATAGATCTTGTCTACATCATGTCATCATTCTTATTGCATTAATCCGTTTCTCCATGAACTTAATACACTAGATGCATGCTGGATAGCGGTCGATGTGTGGAGTAATAGTAGTAGGTGCAGGCAGGAGACGGTCTACTAATCTTGGACGTGATGCCTATGTAATGATCATTGCCTGGATATCGTCATGATTATTTGAAGTTCTATCAATTGCCCAACAGTAATTTGTTCACCCACTGTTTGCTATTTTTCTCGAGAGAAGCCACTAGTGAAACCTACGGCCCCCGGGTCTCTTTCTCATATTATTTGCCTTTGCGGTCTACTTTTCCTTTGCTTTTATTTTCAGATCTATTAAATCAAAAATACAAAAATATCTTTCTGCAATTTATTCTTATTTATTTTATTTGGCGTTCAATCTATCAATCTACTACAATTTATTTCACGTCTGTTTGCCTATCTTGGGGCGCCGCTACCCGAAAGGGATTGACAACCCCTTTTCACATCGGGTTGCGAGTATTTGTTATTTGTGTGCAGGGGTTGTTTACATTGTGTTTCTTGGTTCTCCTACTGGTTCGATAACCTTGGTGTCATAACTAAGCGAAATACCTACCGCCGCTGTGATGCATCATCCCTTCCTCTTTGGGGAAATACCGACGTATCTTCAAGCCGCAATCAGCCATTGCCTCGACCGCAGGTAGACCACCACCACTTAACCCATCGTCAACCATACTCTTTAGGAGGTTAAGGCCTTACAAGAGACGAGGCTCTGATACCAATTTAAAGGATCGATATGGTTGGCTGGAGTGGGGGTGAATAGACAACTACCAATTTTTAGTTTTTCTTAACAACTTAGGTTTAGCAACAAATAGGTTGTCTAGATACGCAACTATGTTAGCAACATATATGATGCTAACAACAACAACACAAGCAAGCAAGCAAGTAAATGATACAGCACAAATAAAGCTTGCACAAAGTAAAGGTAAGAAGTAATCACAAGTGGAGCCGATGAAGACGAGGATGTGTTACCGAAGTTCCTTCCCTTTGAGGGGAAGTACGTCTCCATTGGAGCGGTGTGGAGGCACAATGCTCCCCAACAAGCCACTAGGGCCACCGTATTCTCCTCACACCCTCGCACAATGCAAGATGCCATGATTCCACTAGTGGTGCCCTTGAAGGCGGCGACCAAACCTTTACAAACAAGATTGGAGCAATCTCCACAACCAAATTGGAGGCTCCCAACACCACCACGAAGCTTCACCACAATGGATTGTGGCTCCGAGGTGGCCTCAACCATCTAGGGTGCTCAGACACCCAAGAGTAACAAGATCTGCAAGGGATTAGTGGGGGAAATCAAATTTCTCTTGGTGGAAGTGTAGATTGGGGCCCTCTCAACCAAATCCTAGAGAATCAACAAGTTTTGTTGGCTACGGAGAGAGATCGGGCAAAAATGGATCTTTGAGCAACAATGAAGTTTGGGGGAGGAAGAGGTAAGTCTTCTTGGGGAAGAAGACCCCCTTTATATAGTGGCAAAGATTCCAACTGTTACCTTGCTCACAGCCTGCACTAAACGGTACTACCGCTCGGGTGACAGTACACATAGAGCAGTGCAATGGCACGAGAACACGAGCCGTAGTGCCACCGGAGCGGTACTACCGCTCGCCCCAGCGGTACTGCCCCTGGGGTTGCAGCTCAGAGTACTAAGGAAGTAGGGCAGGATAGATGGGGTGTGGCAGTGCTGCAACAGCGGTACTACCACTTACAAGCAATAGTGCCGCTCACCCACTACCGCTCTACAACCGCTGAGAGTGCGGCGAGTCCAGAAGAAAGCGGAAGTGGAGCGGTAGTGGGTGGGCAGTACTATCGCTCGTACTACCGTCCCACTCTCGTGCAAGCCGACACAAAAAATGAAATCCCCTGAAACAATGGCACTATACCGCGGTACTACCGCTGCCCTGAGCGGTACTATCGCTTGGGGCCTTCTGGACCTACGTACAGGAAACATGGGAGCAACTCCATCGATGCAGGAAAGGAATGAGGGTGCAAATGAAAAATTTGTGTGTGTTGATTCCACCCAAACCTTTCTGAATCGGACCCCCTCTTAATAGTACGGTTCTCCTACGACTCAAATCCACCAAAAAAGAAACACGGGAAAATAACCGTCTTCGCTTTAAAAGCTCCAAGGGGCTCGAATCGTCTTGTGCCATATGATAGATTATCTGAAATGCTCAATGCACACGATTAGTCCGCAAATGCATTGTCAAATCAATCACCAAAACCACTAAGGGAGAAATATGCCCGAACACCATGGCGACGTGCTTTTATTAATTATATATGAAGGAATTACGCCCATGTACAACAGAAAAGCTAATAAGTTTTTGATCTGTTTGGTTGATAGCAACCATGTGATTTTTGGCATTGGGAGTTGGAATATGGCTATCTTATGGATCATCATATCCTCGTTGGGAATGATGTAGTCGATGCACTTGGCGCAATAAAGAACAAGAGGAAGAGCTTCTTCGAGCAAGAGATATAGGGCAAGAATTGCAGGGACCAAGAGAGGAATTGGAGCTGCAAGGGACATGAGGGAAAGGTTTGTAGCTGCAAGTACCTTGACCATGACCAAGCCGCAAGTGCATTGCTAGGTTTAGGTAGAGAAATGCTGCTGATAATGAAACTAGTGGTGTTGTGTGTCCTATGGGTTATCTTGCTGCGAAAATAATGGCGTTGCCATCGCAGACGGCTAGCTAAACCATCTGTGATAATGGCCACACATATACCCCTTGGCCAATCAGTGATAACAAAACATAGTATAAGCAAACTAGGGCTCCACTGCTAGCAATATGCTAGCAGTAGCCCCAAGATGCACTAAGGATGAAAGTTACACAAAACATACAACGACGTTGCATTACATTACATACATATGTCCAAAATGTTTAGGGCTACAAATTCAATTAAGTGCTAATATATTGATATGTGACTACATGAGTCTTGTCGTCGACGAATCAGCCGTGCCGCTGGAGCTAATATGACACTTGAATGAGTCCTTCAGCTCACTGAAAATGCCTTTTGACTTGTCAGATTAGCGGTCTTCTTCTTGTGCAGTGCACCTAAAAAATAGCAACGATCACCAATGTGTCATTTTAGTTGCACTACACAACACACTCTAACAAAAAGTGTTTTGCGCAGCACACTAAAAGGTCACAGCAGCAACGATGTGTGCCTGCCCCTGTTCATATAAATTAAACATATTAATTTTATATACTTAAGATCATACATATATATGCATGACTAAGTTAATAGCAAACGAGAAATAACATGCATACAAACGAAATATGCTAAGTACATGTATTTAAAAAATGTTAAATGCAAATTTGATAAAAATGAATAGAAAGTAAAAAAAATGTAGCATGATTTAAAAAAGTATTGATAGCATTAAAAAAATGTTCACGTGCTTAAAAAATTTACATGACATTTTTGAAAAGTTTTATGCAATGCAAAAAATGTTCATTTAATTTTAAAAAAGAATTTGTACCATTAAAAAGGTATATTGCATTTCAAAAGATGTTATAGTTTCAAAAATATGTTTGTGAAGAAAGATGTTCACATAATTTTAAAAAATAATTGCTGATTAAAGAAGAAAAAAACTCTGCAAACAGTGAAAAAAGATGATAAGAAAACCAGAGGAAAAAAAACTCACGCGTCGCAGCGCTAGTAAGGGGTCGGCCCAGCAGCGCGCTCGTGAGAGGCGAGACTGAGCTGCGTCTCGACACGGGCGAGACAAAGCTCTTGCGAAGGGTGATCTAAAAAACTCTTGCGAAGGGAAGCGAAGCGCATCGTCCCTCTCCTACCACCTCCACTGCTCAGAGCCCAGAACCCTCTCGTTCCAGAAAGCTTCTTTAGAACTTTCTGTTACGAGTTTCCTGGAATGATATTATTATGAGATGAAGGGGATGGATCATGAATTCATGGTTCTTCCTAGTGACAGTTGAACCTATTTCCGAGTTAGAGGAAAGCTACCGAGGTCATTCAGATATGTCTGCTTAGCTAGCTAGTTATTCAGGATACGAGTCCACGTCCATGACTTTTCTGAGTATTATGAGAGAAATGTGATAGATTTCCATATGAGTTGGTATTCCAGGTAATTTGTTATTTACTCGTGATAAATTAACGATAAGGCACCTTTCTTCTGCGGTTGCTGCTGTGATTTTGCCAAATCTATACTACCTACTATTAAAGGGAGGTGATATTCTTGGTTTCGTCCCGCTTAGTTTGGTCACACTTCAATTAATTTCACCTACGCTATTTGGTTTCATTACTTGCCACCTGTTTTCGCCCAACGGAGGAAGCCCATTTGGCGGCGCACTATGGCCCAGGTCCAAAGAGTTGGCAAAAAATAAAATTGCCGATGGGAGGGTTCGATCTTATAACCTGCCAACTGGCCACACACAGCTTGTCCAACTGACCCAGCTAGAGATATGAGATAATTTTTTTTCCTCCTTCTTTGCTGGCTACGGGGAAGAGGTGCGGGGGTAGGTAATGAGAGGATGGGGTTCATCCATGGCTATGGGGAGAGGAGTGAGAGGTAGGTGATGAGCGGATGGGTTCATTGATGGCTACCACTACTACATATCGGTACAACACTGACCGATCAAATTGGATCATCACTGACGCGCGAGTGGCCGATCTGTGCCCGAGGGTCAATAATGACATTGCCATCACATACGAGCTAGCTAAACCATCTGTGTTAAATTTCACACATAGACCGCTTTGGGCTATCAGTGAAAACAAAATACGATATAAGCAAATTGGTGTTCCGTGGCTGTGAAGCCCCAAGATGCACTAAGGATGAAAGTTACACAAAGGCACATACAACGCAATTGCATTACATTTCATACATATGTCCAAAATGTTTAGAGTTACAAATTCAACTAAGTGCTAATATATTGATATGTGACTACATGAGTCTTATCGTCGACGAATCAGCCATGCCGTTGGAGCTAATTTGACACTTGAATGAGTCATTCAACTCACAAAAATGCCCCACGACTTGTTAGATTAGTGGTCTTCTTGTGTAGTGCACCTATAGTATAGCAACGCAGCCAATGTGTCATTTTACTTGCACTACACAAGATACTGATGAAAAGTGTTTTGTGCAGTACACTAAGAGGTCACAACAACAACGATGTGTGTCTGCCCATGTTCATATAAATCAAATAACATTTTATATACTTAAGATCATACATATATACGCATGACTAAGTTAATAGCAAATGAGAAATAACATGCATACAAATGAAATATCTTAAGTACATATATTTTAAAAATATTTTTTTTATTGTTAACCGTGAATTTGAAAAATCTTGGGAGAACGTAAATAAAATTGTTAGCGTAATTTAGAAAAGTGTTGATAGCATTCAAACAAATGTTGTGACATTTAAAAATAGTCATGCATTTCAAAAAAATGCACAGAACATTTTCGAAAAGTTTTATTCTATATAAAAAGAGTTTGTTTACTTAAAAATATATTTCATAGTACCATTCATATGTACATTGTATTTAAAAAGATGTTACGAGTTTCAAAAGTATGTTTGTTAATTTTTTCTAAAAAAATTGGACATAATTTGTAAAAATAATTTGTTGATTAAAAAAGGAAAAACCAAAGAAAACCTCTGCGACAGTGAAAAAACCGAAAAGAAAATCCAGAGGATAAAAATCTCGCGCATCGCAGCGCCAGTAATGAGCCGGCCCAGCAGCGCGCTCGTCAGAGGCGAGACTGAGCTGCGTCTCGCCACGGGCGAGACATAGCTCTTGCGAAGGGAAGCGAAGCGCATCGCCCCTGTCCTACCACCTCCACCGCTCAGAGCCCAGAACCCTCCTGCTCCTCCTCCGGCGGCGACAGCGGTCAGCGGCGGACGGCGGAGGTGAGCACGTGAAACTCGTCACGGCGCACAAGCCCGCCAGCGTAAGCCACTCCTGCGCCGGCAACTCAATCTCGCCGTGGCGTACGCACCCGCACAACCAACCCCTCTCTCCCCTCCCTCCCCCGGAATCCCCAGTCTAGCAGGGTTCAGCTCCCGCCCGGCTCCGCTTATTAATTCCTGCTACCTAGTTCTGCCTCGACCCTTCGTCCGAATTCCCGGGGCCCTAGGGTTTTGCTCCCAGCTAGACGCGAGCGCCCGATTCATTCCTCTCCGTCCAGTTGTTTCTTCTGATTAGCTTTCTGGGAGGATTCCTAGGTTATGAGTGCAGGTGTGCAATATTTCTCTTGGTAATCAGTATCCTTCTGAAAGTCCTAGTGCACAATATTTCTGAAAGTCCTTTTTGCAGTCTGATTCCACCTTCCAGTTGGGTTCGGAGCTACCCTTGTCCCTACATCATATACACACAATTGTGGTTTCTGCAAAAATCGATGGAGAAGGCTTCTGTTCTCGATGATTCACCAGATTGGAGCACCGATTGTGATTGGTCCCAGCTTCAGTCCGACATGCTCCTCCGGATCTTTGGCACTCTTGAGATCCCAGATCTCTTCAGCTCAGGTGCCGTCTGTCGATCCTGGCACCTCATTTATCTTGAGGCCCGTCGTTTCCGCCTGTGCTCGCCGAAACAGAGTCCCTGCCTTGTTTACTCATCTGGCGACCGTGATGCTGACACGGTCACCCTGCATAACATGTCCACCAACAAGCTTTACCACGTCACTTTATCGGAGCCTGCCTTCCGCACACGCCATGTCATGGGCTCCTCCTACGGCTGGCTAATCACCGCGAATGAGCGGTCAAATCTCATACTAGTGAACCCTGCAACCGGAGCTCAGATTGCTATGCCTCCACCTGAAACCATGAACAATGTTAGACTGCGCTACACTGAAGAGGGCGTGCTAGATGGATATGATGTTCTTTTCATGGATCTGTTCTCTTCGGATTTTGACACTGAAATGGAGCCATACCATCTTACACTTGAAGAAGCCCGCTTCTTCTTTTATGAGAGGGTTGTTCTTTCTTGCGACCCCTCCCAAGGAAACTGCATGGTGCTCCGAATACAATTGCCCAATAGTCAACTCTCTTATACTAGGGTTGGGGACACCAAATGGACTTGGATTGGTGGAAAAGGAAATTGCTGGGAATATCAAGATATTCTGTATAACAACAATGATGGTTTGTTTTATGGTGTTCGTGGTGAGGGTCAGGTAGATTCTATTAACCTTAATGGAACTTCTGCTGAAGTAAAAGTCATTTTAAAGTCAATCATATCTTACCAAGCACATAGTAGATATATTGTTCAAGCACCATGGGGAGATTTTTTCCAGATATGGAGACATGATAAATCTAATAAGGAGAATGGGAGAACAGAATGTGTTGCCGACAAATTTTTTGTGTACAAGGTTGATTTTGTTGGACAAAAGATAATCGAAACAAATAACCTCCAAGATCATGCAATGTTCATTGGTTTCAACAGCTCGTTCCTTCTCCCAGTGAAAGACTTTCCTGCATTGGTTCCCAATAGCATCTACCACACGGATGACTTGCTTGATTATATCTACTGTCACAGATTTAGTCTTAGGCAGGTTGTTATTTTTAATATGGAAGATGGTAGTTTCATCGAGTTATTGCCCCCTAGTTCAGATTCAAGATTGAACTGGCCACCCCCAGTTTGGATTCAACCATCACTTGCTTGAGGTTAGTGAAAATTTCTAATATAGAATATATATACATTATTTTATCTGCTTTATGTTTTGGGTATCTATTCATGTTCTGTAGTTAGCCAGTTAGACCTTTGTAGTCGGCACAAGTGATCATGTTTCCTCCATGTTCTTGTGTAACTATGCACTTAGGCTGCATGATCCTATTAAGTAATGGCTATTTTAGAATATTTCTACTTTTATATTAGATGTTTCGGGTATAAACCTATCCGTTCAGTAGGATAAGATTGCTATGGTTGTTTTCAAGGAACACGCTTAACCGAATACTGCCTTGTTTAAAGTGTACTAATATAATGTCTAGAACTTGTAGTGTTGCTAAAACACGCTTAAATGCTTAGCCTTTTATGCTTATTATGGAAGCCAAACCAAATATTTATACTTAACTCTAGATCGAATTCCTTTTGTTGCTCTTGGATGGTTCGGTGCGTGATATATTAACAATTAAGGAAGGTTACCAATGAATATAAAGTGCCTTAACTAGCTTTGTTAATATCCTACTCTGAATTGTTTCATTCGTCTGTCCCTAAATCTTTATGTCAAATTATTATCTCTTTCCTAAGGTACTAGCATTTATTATCTCTTTCCTAAGGTACTAGCATAATGTTTTGAATGATCCTAAAACAGATTCTAAACTTTTTTTAGGCGTTACAATCGCTTTTCCAATTTATTATCATCACTATTTTTGATGATTAGTACTATTACTTCCTCGGTTCACAAATATAAGATGTTCTAACTGTTTTCTGAATCGGATGTATGGAGACACGTTTTAGTGTTTTTGTTCACTCATTTCAGTCCTTATGTAGTCCATATTGAAATATCCAAAACATCTTATATTTGTGAATGGAGGGAGTTCATATATCATATAGGGTTAGGTAATGAATACGTCCACGTGCCAGAACCATGACTAGGTTGCAAAATAGCAGAGGGCTTTCTGGGAATTAGCTGCCTAAATGGCATGGGAATTAGCTGCCTAAATGGCACATAACTGACCCGTGCCTATTTTAAGGTCCTGTCAGTAATAAACCAGGCCTGTTTTCAAGGTCCTTCTCAGCAATTATGAAACGAATCATTTGTGTTCTGTGTATGTTCATCTAGTTACTTTTAAAATGAACCAGTATGTTATTCCAAAGAACTATTAGTTTTGCATATATGCTGATACTGAGTACGCGTAGTCCCTGCTTAAGGAGTCTTACAAGTGCTTGTGTCCAGGCAAGTTAGGAACTTATTGTGCACTTTGTTCAGGAGATCTTACAGGCCAGTTAAGACATATCAGTGGGGAAATATTCAGTTGTAGCTTTGTACTCCCTCCGTCCCAAAATAAGTGTCTCAACTTTATAAACTTTAGTATAAAGTTTATAAAGTTGAGACACTTATTTTGGGACGGAGGGAGTACCATTTTACGTGTGATATTTGAAATATAATGGATTTTATTCTGATGATTCGTTTCTACTGGTTGTTGCTGACAGGCACCCGTGTTTACACCTGAAGGTTTCCCTCCTTCAAGATTCTTTTGTTAGAGAGTTGTGGGGAAAATTGGAAAGCAAAATTATCTTGAGAAGGTGCATCCCTCCGTCATCACGAACTTATACAGTTCACATAACAAGATTACTGCCTCTGCTGCGTCCATTGTTTTAGTTGGTTCAAGTGAGGAACTTGGGATATCAGTAACTGTTCAATAAGTCTACCCTGATACCATCCATACTGATGAATGTCTCTACTTTGATAGTTTGACCACTATACTCATGAAACAACAAGTTCACTGTTTCGGCAAAGGTTTATTGTTGTTGAATGGCTTACCTATGTTGATGATGTTGTGACTGTGTATAAAATGGAAGAAAATTGCACATTTTTACTGAATGATAAGTCCATCCATCGTAGCATCATCAGGTGCATGAACAAGTAAATGCTGTGAAAGATGGAAGACAACAAAGCATAATCAGGTGGGCAATATTATGACCAAATGCATGTTGTAACAGTACTAGCATCATCAGGCAGAAAATGCATGATGCATCATCATCTTCATAACAAAAGAGGAACCTGTAATAGTACTAGAATCTGTGAAAGAGAAATTTAGCCATTGTTGTAACAGAACCATATTTTACAGGCCACCATTCATTCATACAAGCACTTGACATCACAAAACACAGACTTGGCTGTTTTTGTTCATGCAACGACACCAAAACAATATGGATAAATTCTAACCATTCGAAGCATCCAAAGCATAAAATTTGAGCCCACCCTTTATTTTCTGTCTAGACTCATCACAACCGCACATACTCCTTGTCTCTAAAGATATCAAACATGGATGTTTTCATCGCCATTATTTTTGCTGCACTATGACATCACTTGATGGTTTCTCACTCTCGGCATGTCTCTTTGCTTCCCTTCTCATACCTTCTTTGCAGCAGCTTTTTTTCTCTCTGTTGACCTTTTTGCAGCAACAACTTGTCTCTCCGCTTTATGGACGGAATTGCCTTGTAGGAGTTGGGGCCAGTTGAACCAATGAAATTATGAAATCCTTCGCTAGAGGGGGGGGGGGGGTGTGAATAGGCAACTAACAATTTTTAATTTTTCTTTACCAAATTAAACTTTGCATCAAAGTAGGTTGTCTAGATATGCAACTAGGTGAGCAACCTATATGATGCAACAACAACAAGCACACAAGCAAGCAAGGGATATAACACAAATAAGCTTGCACAAGTAAAGGCACGAGATAACCAAGAGTGGAGCCGGTGAAGACGAGGATGTGTTACCGAAGTTCATTCCTTTTGAAGGGAAGTACGTCTCTGTTGGAGCGGTGTGGAGGCACAATGCTCCCCAAGAAGCCACTAGGGCCACCGTATTCTCCTCACGCCCTCACACAATGTGAGATGTCGTGATTCCACTATTGGTGCCCCTGAAGGCGACAACCGGACCTTTACAAACAAGGTTGAGGCTCTCTCCACAACTTAATTGGAGGCTCCCAACGAAACCCCGGAGCTTCACCACAATGGAATGTGGCTCCGAAGTGACCTCTTCCGTCTAGAGCGCCCAAGCACCCAAGAGTAACAAAATCCACACAAGAAAGTATGGGGGAATCAAATATCCTTTGGTGGAAGTGTAGATCTAGGTCTCCTCCTTCAATATCTAGCAAATCAATGAGTTTGAGTGGCTAGAGAGAGAGATCAGGCAAGAGAGCTTTAATGGCAGTAATGGAGGAGAGAGGGAGGCAAGAGGTAGGAGAAGCACCTCCTTAAATAGGCCCCCAAGATCCAACCGTTATGTGCAGAAACGCACAGGAGCGGAACTTCCGGTGGCGCACCCGGTAGTACCGGTTTATCGAAACAAACCGGAACTACCGCACAACCACCGCTCAACTACCGGGCCATATACATAAAGTAAACCTTAGGCCGGTAGTTGGAGCGGAGGTTGGACCGGAACTACCGCAGGGCCAGCAGTTCCTGGGCGGTGGGGTCCGAGGCGGTACTACCGCCGTGAACACCGGTAGTACCAGTTTATCAAGGAAAACCAGAACTACCATTCCACCATCGGTCTACAACCGCACCCGGTACAGAAGGGAGTCACCCCAGAGCGGTACAACAGGCGGTGGTAAGACCGGAACTACCGGCCAGCGGTACAACCGCTCAAAGAACCGGTACAACCGTCAAGAGCAGGACTACACAGAACAAAGGATGGGGAACCTCTTTCTCCTCGAACGGAGGGTATATGGTGGGTGCAGAGAATGTGTACGTGAAGGATTCACCCAATACCTTCTGATGTGGATTCCCTCTTAATAGTACGGATATCCTACGACCAAAGGAAATAAAACGTCGGAAACTCCGTCTTCGATCTTTTCCGCACAGAGGGAAACCTAACCGTCTTGCGCCACACAAAGTGTACCTGAGAAAACTATGGCGCACGATTAGTCCACGTGCGTTGTCATCATCACCAAAACCCTAAGGCAAAGGATGCTCTTACAATCTCCCCCTTTTTGGTGGAAGATGACAACCACACGATTAGTCCGGGAGTTCTAAAAAAATAAAGGTGGGGCTCCCCCTGAGTGTGAGCACTATTTAGAGTTTGCTTTTGGAATGCAAAGTGTGCACACTAGGGAATGCTCCCCCTGGATTTTAGAGACCAACCGGAGACAGCAAAACAACGGCAATAAACATAAAGCAGTAGAGACAAGGGAAGGTCACCAACAACATATAATAAACTCTACTGAAGGAAGGGTGCATAGATAAATAGAACAACACATGTCTTACACCATGCACGAGATCACAACATAGAAAAAGTCCATAGAGTACTAAAAACAAAGGGCACTAGAACGAGCAAGCAAATAAATTAGAAGGACCAACTGCAAATAACCACCCATGCAACTCCCGTGACCTAATGGAGCTCTCTCCCCCTTTGGCATCGAAACACCAAAAAGGAAAAGAGCAAAGCTAGCGTCCCGGGGCTCAGTAGACCTCCTCGCCAGTAGCCACAGAGCTGTCAAACGCATCATCATCAATATCATCGTCAGGATCCTGAGCCTCCTCAGACTCCTCAGACTCCTCAGACCTCGCAGTAGCTGCCTCAGGAACACGGACAGAGGAAGAAGCAGGTGCATCATCAGACCACTGACAATTCTCCATGCACCACGAGTCCTCAAGAGTGATAGACTTCTCAGAGCCACTCTGCACACCTGGCACATTGAGGTGCTTCATCAATTGAATCTGCATGCGACGCGCCATCTTCTCAGCAACATGGGCCTTGTAGAGCTTCTTTTGAATGTGAGTCTGTAAGCAGAAGGTCTTCTTGATCTTGGATGTCAGCTTGTCAACCCAAGAGGGCTGGGCCCTAGCCTCTAACTCGAAGTCATCGTTGTCCGAGGTAGCATACACG
The DNA here is from genome assembly GCA_963921465.1 of Triticum timopheevii. Taxonomy (NCBI): domain Eukaryota; kingdom Viridiplantae; phylum Streptophyta; class Magnoliopsida; order Poales; family Poaceae; genus Triticum; species Triticum timopheevii. The sequence continues at coordinate 126,963,949 of OY997266.1, read as the reverse complement.
TCCTCCTGATTGCCCGTAGAAAAACGCGGAGTCTTATGCTTCTTCTGCATCAGAACCTTAACCTCATGCTCCGTGAGGTTGTCAGGGGTGGTGAGAGGCTCGCCTGGCCTACGGATTGCCCAAACTGAGCTCAGAAACTGCATCACAAAAGGAGCATATATTGGTACCTTGCGGTACAACACCATATTGTACATCTCCTCCCATAGCCACTTGGAGACATCAAACGTGGCACCGGATCCCCTCTTGGTCTTCATGGCCACAAGCAAATCCACTAGATAACCATAGATATCATCTTGATCCCCAACCTTGGGAAGCAGCACACAACGGAACACACGATGCATAATGTCATAGACTGGCAAAAGATCATTGGACTTGCCCACAATACCATGTCCAGGGATGTATAGAGGGGCAAGCTTTATATTGTCCATGGGGTGAGCACGGTCGTGAGGACGGATGCCACCTTGACCCTCAATCCCGGTATCCTCATAACCAAGAGCATTGCAAAAAGCGCTCCATGGGACATGAAAGAACTCATCACGACACATGAAGGAGAGATGGCGTTCCGCATCAGAGCCAAAGTGGACTGTAGCATAGAACTGATGGACGAGCTGCACATCGAAATCACAATTCACGGTCATGAGCTTGATCAAATCAAACTCTTCATAGATCGCCAGAGCTTCTCCAAAATAATCGGGGTGGTCCCTCCAATGGTCGATGTTAATGGACCACATCCGAGTGAACTTGTTCTTGTGATGCTCGAACACTTCTGACACAATCCTCATATGTAACTCATTCCGGAACTGAGGGTTGTTCCAACGGGATTCGGTGCAACAGTGTAGGGATCCTGGAAACGAAGCTGTTGCCAGTCCGGCACCTTCCATTTGTGCACGGGCACCTGATACGTCCATTTTGCATCATGCTTTTATATCAATATTTATTGCATTATGGGCTATTATTACACATTATATCTCAATACTTATGGCTATTCTCTCTTATTTTACAAGGTTTACCATGAAGAGGGGGAATGCCGGTAGCTGGAATTCTGGCTGGAAAAGGAGCAAATGTTGGAAACCTATTCTACACAACTCCAAAAGACCTGAGACTCCACGAAACAACTTTTTAGATTTAATAAGAATTTTTGGGCAAAAGAAATAGGCCAGGGGGCCCACACCCTGTCCAGGAGACAGTGGGCGCCCCCCCCCCCCCCCCCCCCCCCCCGTTGTAGGGCGTGCCCCCTATCTCCTGGGCCCCCTGGTGGGCCTCCGGCGTCTATCTTCTGCTATATCATCACTTTTCCCCTGGAAAAAATCGTGGGCAAGCTTACGGGACGAAACTCCGCTGCCACGAGGCGGAACCTTGGCGGAATCAATCTAGGGCTCTGGCGGAGCTGTTCTGCCGGGAACACTTCCCTCCGGGAGGGGGAAATCATCACCAACGTCATCACCAACGATCCTCTCATCGGGAGGGGTTCAATCTCCATCAACATCTTCACCAGCACCATCTCCTCTCAAAACCCTAGTTCATCTCTTGTATCCAATCTTGTATCAAAACCACAAATTGTACCTGTGGGCTGCTAGTAGTGTTGATTACTCCTTGTAGTTGATGCTATTTGGTTTACTTGGTGGAAGATCATATGTTCAGATCCTTTATGCATATTATTACTCCTCTGATTATGAACATGAATATGCTTTGTGAGTAGTTACGTTTGTTCCTGAGGACATGGGTGAAGTCTTGCTATTAGTAGTCATGTGAATTTGGTATTCATTCGATATTTTGATGAGATGTATGTTGTCTTTCCTCTAGTGGTGTTATGTGAACGTCGACTACATGACACTTCACCATTATTTGGGCCTAGAGGAAGGCATAGGGAAGTAATAAGTAGATGATGGGTTGCTAGAGTGACAGAAGCTTAAACCCTAGTTTATGCGTTGCTTCGTTAGGGGTTGATATGGATCCATATGCTTAATGCTGTGGTTAGGGTTACCTTAATACCTTCTTTTGTAGTTGCGGATGCTTGCAATAGGGGTTAATCATAAGTGGGATGCTTGTCCATGTTAGGTCAGTACCCAAGTGCCGGTCCACCCACATATCAAATTATCAAAGTACCGAACGCGAAGCTTATGAATGTGATGAAAGCTAGCTTGACGATAATTCCCAATGTGTCCTCGGGAGCTCCTTCTTCATTATTAGAATTTGTCCAGGCTTATCCTTTGCTACATAAAGGATTGGGCCACCTCGCTGCACTTTATTTATTTTATTTACTTTTGCTCGTTACTATTTATCTTATCACAAAACTATCTATCACCTACTATTTCAGTGCTTGCAGAGAAAACCTTACTGAAAACCGCTTATCATTTCCTTCTGCTCCTCGTTGGGTTCGACACTCTTACTTATTGAAAGGACTACGATAGATCCCCTATACTTGTGGGTCATCAAGACTCTTTTCTAGCGCCATTGCCGGGGAGTGTAGCGCTCTTGGTGAGTGGAACTTGGTAAGGAAACATTTATATAGTGTGCTGAAATTTTCTGTTACTTGTCACTATGGAAACTAATCCTTTGAGGGGCTTGTTTGTGGTATCTTCACCCCAACCAGAAGAGCAAAGAGATGCTCCTCAACCTATTGAACCTTATGAAAATATTCACTTTGAGATTCCTTCGGGTATGATAGAAAAACTGCTAGCTAATCCTTTTGCAGGAGACGGAACATTGCATCCTGACTTACACCTTATCTTTGTGGATGAAGTTTGTGGATTATTTAAGCTTGCAGGTATTCCCGATGATGTTGTCAAAAGGAAGGTATTCCCTTTATCTTTGAAGGGAGATGCAATGACATGGTATAGGCTATGTGATGATACGAGATCTTGGAATTATAAGCGATTGAAGTTGGAATTTCACCAGAAGTTCTATCCTATGCATCTTGTTCATCGTGATCATAATTACATATATAATTTCTGGCCTCGCGAAGGAGAAAGCATCGCTCAAGCTTGGGGGAGGCTTAAGTCAATGTTGTATTCATGCCCCAATCATGAGCTCTCTTGGGAAATGATTATTCAGAATTTTTATGCTCGGCTTTCTCTTGATAATCGCAACTTGCTCGATACTTCCTGTGCTAGTTCCTATATGCTGAAGACTATTGATTTCAAATGGGACTTATTGGAAAGAATTAAACGCAACTCTGAAGATTGGGGTTCCGACGATGGTAAGGAGTCAGGTATGACACCTAAGTTTGATTGTGTTAAATCTTTTATGGATACCGATGCTTTTCGTGGATTTAGCTCTAAGTATGGACTTGACTCTGAGATAGTAGCTACTTTTTGTGAAACTTCTGCTACTCACGTTGATCTCCCTAAAGATAAGTGGTTTAAATATAATCCTCCTGTTGAAGTTAAAGTAGTTGCACCCATTATAGTCGAAGAAAAGACTATTACATATAGTGATCCTATTATTCCTACTGCTTATGTTGAAAAACCTCCTTTTTCCTGTTAGGATAAAAGATCATGTTAAAGCTTCGACTGTTGTTCGTAAGAGTAATACTAGGACCTATACACCTCGTGAGCAAATTAATGTTGAACCCGGTATTGCTATGATTAAAGATCTTTTGGATGAGACTTAGATGGGCATGTTATCTCTTTCTTGGGTGAAACTGCTAATATTGCTAGACCCGATACTAAGACACGTAGACATGTTGTAGGCACGCCTGTTATTTCTGTTAAAATAGGAGATCATTGTTATCATGGTTTATGTGATATGGGTGCTAGTGCTAATGCGATACCTTATGATCTTTATAAAGAAATTATGCACGATATTGCACCTGTTGAATTAGAAGACATTGATGTTACTATTAAGCTTGCTAATAGGGACACCATTAAACCTATTGGGATCGTTAGAGATGTTGAAGTCTTGTGTGGGAAGATTAAATACCCTACTGATTTTCTTGTTCTTGGTTCCCCACAAGATGATTTTTGTCCCATTATTTTTGGTAGGCCCTGCTTGAATACTACTAGTGCTAAGATTAATTGTGAAAGGAATATTGTCATTGTTGGCATAGATGGTATGTCTCATGAGTTTAATTTTGCTAAGTTTAGTAGACAACATCGTGAAAGGGAACCATCTAGTAAGGATGAAATTATTGGTCTTGCTTCCATTGTCGTTCCTCCAACTGATCTGTTAGAACAATATTTGCTAGACCATGAAAACGATATGTTTATGAAGGAAAGGGAAGAAATAGATGAAGTGTTCCTTAAACAAGAACCTATGCTGAAACACAACCTTCCCGTTGAAATTCTTGGGGATCCCCCTCCACCCAAGGGTGATCCCGTGTTTGAACTCAAACCCTTACCTGATAATCTTAAGTATGCTTATCTTGATGAAAAAGAAATATATCCTGTTATTATTAGTGCTAACCTTTCAGAGAAAGAAGAAGAAAGATTATTGAAAACTCTGAAAAAGCACCGAGCTGCTATTGGATATACTCTGGATGATCTTAAGGGCATTAGTCCCACATTATGTCAACACAAAATCTCAGTGGAGAAAGATGCCAAACCAGTTAGAGATCCTCAAAGACGATTAAATCCCAAAATGAAGGAAGTGGTAAGAAAGGAGATACTAAAGCTCCTTGAGGCAGGTATTATTTATCCCGTTGTTGATAGTGAATGGGTAAGCCCTGTCCATTGTGTCCCTAAAAAGGGAGGTATTACCGTTGTTCCTAATGATAAAGATGAATTGATCCCGCAGAGAATTATTACAGGCTATAGGATGGTAATTGATTTTCGAAAGTTAAATAAAGCTACTAAGAAAGATCATTACCCTTTACCTTTTATTGATCAAATACTAGAAAGGCTATCCAAACACACACATTTTTCCTTTCTAGATGGTTATTCTGGCTTCTCTCAGATACCTGTATTAGCGGGGGATCAATCTAAAACTACTTTTACTTGCCCTTTTGGTACCTTTGCTTATAGACATATGCCTTTTGGTTTGTGTAATGCACCTGCTACCTTTCAAAGATGCATGATGGCTATATTTTCTGATTTTTGTGAAAAGATTTGTGAGGTATTCATGGATGACTTCTCCGTCTATGGATCCTCTTTTGGTGATTGTTTGAGCAACCTTGATCGAGTTTTGCAGAGATGCAAAGACACTAGTCTCGTCCTGAACTGGGAAAAGTGTCACTTTATGGTTAATGAAGGCATTGTCTTGGGGCACAAGATCTCCGAGAGAGGTATTGAAGTTGATAAAGACAAAGTTGATGCTATTGAAAAGATGCCATGTCCCAAGGACATAAAAGGTATAAGAAGTTTCCTTGGTCATGCCGGCTTTTATAGGAGGTTCATTAAGGACTTTTCTAAAATCTCTAGGCCTCTGACTAATTTATTGCAAAAAGATATTCCTTTTATCTTTGATGATGATTGTTTAGAAGCATTTGAGACACTCAAGAAAGCTTTGATCACTGCACCTATTGTTCAGCCACCTGATTGAATTTACCTTTTGAAATTATGTGCGATGCTAGTGATTATGCTGTAGGTGTTGTTTTAGGGCAAAGAGTCGATAAGAAATTGAATGTTATCCATTATGCTAGCAAGACTCTTGATACTGCCCAGAGAAATTATGCTACCACTGAAAAAGAATTCTTAGCAGTTGTGTTTGCATGTGATAAGTTTAGACCTTATATTGTTGATTCGAAAGTTACTATTCACACTGATCATGCTGCTATTAAATATCGTATGGAAAAGAAAGATGCTAAGCCTAGACTCATTAGATGGGTTCTCTTGCTCCAAGAATTTGACTTGCATATTATTGATAGAAAAGAAGCTGAGAACCCCGTTGCAGACAACTTGTCTAGGCTAGAAAATGTTCTTGATGACCCACTGCCTATTAATGATAGCTTTCCTGATGAACAATTAGCGGTCGTCAATGCTTCTCGTACTGCTCCTTGGTATGCTGATTATGCTAATTACATTGTTGCTAAATATATACCGCCTAGTTTCACATACGAGCAAAAGAAAAAGTTCTTTTATGATTTAAGACATTACTTCTGGGATGTCCACACCTTTATAAAGAAGGAGTAGATCGTATTATTAGACGTTGTGTGCCTGAGCATGAACAGGAACAAATTCTACGTAAGTGTCACTCTGAATCCTATGGAGGACATCACGCTGGAGATAGAACTGCACACAAGGTACTACAATCTAGTTTTTATTGGCCTACTCTTTTCAAAGATGCTCGTAAGTTTGTCGTATCTTGTGATGAATGTCAAAGAATAGGTAACATAAGTAGATGTCAAGAAATGCCTATGAATTATTCTCTTGTTATTGAACCATTTGATGTTTGGGGCTTTGATTATATGGGACCTTTTCCTGCCTCCAATGGTTATACACATATTTTAGTTGTTGTTGATTACGTTACTAAGTGGGTAGAAGTTATTCCAACTAGTAGTGCTGATCATAACACTTCTATTAAAATGCTTAAAGAAGTTATTTTTCCGAGGTTTGGAGTCCCTAGATATCTTATGACTGATGGTGGTTCACACTTTATTCATGGTGCTTTCCGTAAGATGCTCGCTAAGTATGATGTCAATCATAGAATCGCATCTCCTTATCACCCGCAGTCTAGTGGTCAAGTAGAGTTGAGCAATAGAGAGCTCAAATTTATTTTGCAAAAGACTGTGAATAGATCTAGAAAGAATTGGTCTAAAAAACTTGATGATGCATTATGGGCCTATAGAACTGCATACAAAAATCCTATGGTTATGTCCCCATATAAGATGGTTTATGGAAAAGCATGTCATTTACCTCTTGAACTTGAACATAAAGCATATTGGGCTATTAAAGAGCTCAATTATGACTTCAAACTTGCCGGTGAGAAGAGGTTGTTTGATATTAGCTCACTTGATGAATGGAGAACCCAAGCATATGAGAATGCCAAGCTTTTCAAAGAAAAAGTCAAACGCTGGCATGATAAGAGGATACAAAAGCGTGAGTTTAACGTAGGAGATTATGTGTTATTGTTCAACTCTCGTTTAAGATTTTTTGCAGGAAAACTTCTCTCAAAATGGCAAGGTCCCTACGTTATCGAGGAGGTCTATCGTTCTAGTGCTATAAAAATCAACAACTTTGAAGGCACAAATCCGGGGGTGGTAAACGGTCAAAGAATTAAACATTATATTTCAGGTAATCCTATCAATGTTGAAACTAATATTATTGAAACCATAACCCCTGAGGAATACATAAGAGACACTTTCCAGAACGTTCCAGACTCTGAAAAGGCATAGGTACGTGGTACGGTAAGTAAATCGACTCCAAAACAACTCTAATGGCAATTTTCATCAGTTTTGGATTATTTAAGGATTTTAGGAAGAAAGAAGTAGTCCGAAAGGGACACGAGGCTCCCATGAGAGAGGAGGGCGCCCCCCCTGTAGGGCGTGCCCCCTGTCTCGTGGGCACCTCGTGTGCCTCCCGGACTCCGTTTTCTTGTATGTTACGTATTTTGTTTGGTAAAAATTCATTATATATACTCCCGAAGGTTTTGACCACCGTATCACGCAAATATCCTCTATTTTCGTTTCGAGCTGTTTCTGTTTCAGATCTAGAGCATCATGTCATCTCCAAGCACTCCCAAGGACAAGTTTTTCGAGATGGTTATCAACCCCTATCTTGCGGAGGTGCTGCATCACCCTCAAACCATTGAGATGCATGAGGGGGTGTTACACATCCGCGATGTGGGGGGACCAAGGCGTACCGGGAGCGTGGAGACAAAGCTCGAAGCCATGTAGCAAGAAGTTTTCAAGTGTTAAGGGATGGTGGAGCGTGGACTCAACGCCAACCAGATGATGATCACGGAGTTCACCAACAACCACAAGCTGGATGCCAAAGTCATTGGGGAGACCATCTTCAAGCTTCAAGAGAAAATCAAGCACCTCCAAGCCCAGATTTGTGACCTGCAAAACCAGAACTGTGAGTATGAATATAGATTCAAGCGAATGAGTTTGGCTGTAGATTTAAGGATCCCGGAGACTCGATCATCCTTTTATGATGGAGAGCCTATGCCTTGGAAGACGAACGACAAGCCTACATCATTAACAACTCCTACTTCACCACCTCCGAAGAAATAATCACATGGGTATGGGCACTCCCCTTGGCAACTGCCAAGCTTGGGGGACGTGCCCCGGTATCGTATCACCATCACACTCCTATCTTTACCGCTTTATTTAGTTCGATCCTTTTAGTAGTATCTTGATCTATTAGTTCGAAGTTTTGATATCAAGTAGTTTTGAGTTTTTCTTTGTGATCTCTTTATGTAATCGAGTCCGTGTGCTATCTATAATAAAGATTAGTGTTGAGTCAAGGGCTTTGCTATGTTGCTATGATCTTGAGAAAGTAGAAAGAACAAAAGAGTTCATATTGATCTTATGGATAGTGATAACTTCACACATAGAAAGTATGAGGCATAAAAATTGTTGAGAGTTGATGAACGTAGCCTTGGTCATCATTGCAATTAATAGGAAGTAATAAGGAAAGAGGGGTTCACATATAAATACATTATCTTGGACCTCTTTTATGATTGTGAAGCACTCATTAAGTATGACATGCTAAAAGCGTTGACGTTGGACAAGGAAGACAACGTAATGGTTTATGTTTTCCGACATCTCAGTTAAAGTATATTGTCATTGACCTTCCAAACATGTTGAGCTTGCCTTTCCCCCTCATGCTAGCCAAATTCCTTGGACCAAGTAGAGATACTACTTGTGCTTCCAGATATCCTTAAACACAGCTTTGCCATGAGAGTCCACCATACCTGCCTATGGATTGAGTAAGATCCTTCAAGTAAGTTGTCATCGGTGCAAGCAATAAAAATTGCTCTCTAAATATGTATGACTTATTAGTGCAGAGAAAATAAGCTTTGTACGAACTTGTTGTGGAAGTAATAAAAGCGACGGATTGCATAATAAAGGTCCACATACAAGGGGCAATATAAAGTGACATTCTTTTGCATTAAGATTTTGTGCATCAACCCTAAACGCACATGACAACCTCTGCTTCCCTCTGCGAAGGGCCTATCTCTTACTTTATGTTTTACTTTATGCTTGAGTCAAGGTGATACTCACCTTTCCCTTTTTATTTTTATCCTTTGGCAAGCTCCTCGTGTTTGAAAGATCATGATACATATATCCAATTTGATGTAAGTTGGCATAGGCTATTATTGTTGACATCACCTAAAGGTGAATATGTTGGGAGGCAACACAATAAGCCCCTATCTTTCTCAGTGTCCGGCTGAAACTCTATAACCACAAGTATTGCGTGAGTGTTAAAAATTATAGGGGACTACGAGATAGTTGAGTATGTGAGCTTGCTGAAAAGCTCTATTATTGACTCTTTCTGATGTTACGATAAATTGCAATTGCTTCAATGACTGAGATTATAGTTTGTTAGTTCCCAATGAAGTTTTTGAATCATACTTGACATTGTGAATTGCTTATTACTTGAACATAGGAAATCATATGACAAAATCCATATATGTTGCTGATTATTAGAATGATCATGATGCCCTCATGTCCGTATTTTATTTTTATCGACACCTCTATCTCTAAACATGTGGACATATTTTTCGATCTCGGCTTTCGCTTGAGGACAAGTGAGGTCTAAGCTTGGGGGAGTTGATAAGTCCATTTTGCATCATGCTCTTATATCGATATTTATTGCATTATGGACTGTTATTACACGTATGTCACAATACTTATGCCTATTCTCTCTTATTTTACAAGGTTTACCATGAAGAGGGGGAATGCCGGCAGCTGGAATTCTGGCTGGAAAAGGAGCAAATGTTGGAAACCTATTCTGCACAACTCCAAAAGACCTGAGACTCCACGAAACAACTTTTTAGATTTAATAAGAATTTTTGGGTAAAAGAAATAGGCCAGGGGGCCCACACCCTGTCCAGGAGACAGGGGGCGCCCCCCCCCCCCCCTTGTAGGGCGCGCCCCCTATCTCCTGGGCCCCCTGGTGGGCCTCCGGCGTCCATCTTCTGCTATATCATCACTTTTCCCCTGAAAAAAATTGTGGGCAAGCTTACGGGACGAAACTCCGCCGCCACAAGGCGGAGCCTTGGCGGAATCAATCTAGGGCTCTGGCGGAGCTGTTCTGCCGGGGACACTTCCCTCCGGGAGGGGGAAATCATCACCAACGTCATCACCAATGATCCTCTCATCGGGAGGGGGTCAATCTCCATCAACATCTTCACCAACACCATCTCCTCTCAAAACCCTAGTCCATCTCTTGTATCCAATCTTGTATCAAAACCACAAATTGGTACTTGTGGGCTGCTAGTAGTGTTGATTACTCCTTGTAGTTGATGCTATTTGGTTTACTTGGTGGAAGATCATATGTTCAGATCCTTTATGCATATTATTACTCCTCTGATTATGAACATGAATATGCTTTGTGAGTAGTTACGTTTGTTCCTGAGGACATGGGTGAAGTCTTGCTATTAGTAGTCATGTGAATTTGGTATTCGTTCGATATTTTGATGAGATGTATGTTGTTTTTCCTCTAGTGGTATTATGTGAACGTCAACTACATGACACTTCACCATTATTTGGGCCTAGAGGAAGGCATAGGGAAGTAATAAGTAGATGATGGGTTGCTAGAGTGACAAAAGCTTAAACCCTAGTTTATGCGTTGCTTCGTTAGGGGTTGATATGTATCCATATGCTTAATGATGTGGTTAGGGTTACCTTAATACCTTCTTTTGTAGTTGTGGATGCTTGCAATAGGGGTTAATCATAAGTGGGATGCTTGTCCATGTTAGGGCGGTACCCAAGTGCCGGTCCACCCACATATCAAATTATCTAAGTACCGAACGCGAATCTTATGAATGTGATGAAAGCTAGCTTGACGATAATTCCCAATGTGTCCTCGGAAGCTCCTTCTTCATTATTAGAATTTGTCCAGGCTTATCCTTTGCTACATAAAGGATTGGGCCACCTTGCTGCACTTTATTTACTTTATTTACTTTTGCTCGTTACTATTTATCTTATCACAAAACTATCTATCACCTACTATTTCAGTGCTTGCAGAGAAAACCTTACTGAAAACCGCTTATCATTTCCTTCTGCTCCTCGTTGGGTTCGACACTCTTACTTATCAAAAGGACTACGATAGATCCCCTATACTTGTGGGTCATCAGTATCGCAGCTTGTTGCTTGGCAGCAGTATACTTCTCCCGACGAGTGGCCTTGGTAGGAATCACCACCTCATGAGAGTCCTCGTTGTCATCGGACAGTTTGCCCCTACGGGCCCTCTTCTTGGTGTTTTGAGGCTTCCGAGCAGCACGGGAACTAGAACCACCTGCAGACGCACACAGAGAGCACACAGAAACACCAGCAAAGATTAGAGGAATGTACACAAGAGCAGAGGAATATGTTTCATGTAAGTGGGTAGAAGAGAAACAGGGTACATAGGTTCAGAGAAACCGGTTGTTCCGGTTGGACCACCAGTAGTACCGCTCGCAAGGAGCGGTAGTACCGCTGGGAGCGAATCCACCGAGTGGAAGAACGGGAACTGCCCGTTCTCGAATCTATATGCCATATTCCTATTTCTACATACGCACAGGAAGCAGAAGGAGGCTATACGGATCTCTCCCACCAACCATTTGGCCAAAAATGGGGGAATACAAGCAATGCCCTAGAGTTGGATTCAAAACGAGGAACCCTAAGAAGGAGAAGAACAGGGCATTACCGGCATCCATGGAAGAGATCGAAGAGGAGGCGGCCTCCACGGAGCGGATCTGATGAAGGGCCGGCCAATCCGGAGAGCCTGAGGGCGCTCCGGGGCGAGGGACGAAGCAACCGGCGGCGAGGGATAAGAGGAGGGACGAGCACGAAGGGGAAAAGAAATACCCCTTCTGCCCACTCCCCTTATATACACTCCAGATGTCAACCGGTAGTACCGCTCCTAGGAGCGGTAGTACCGGTCCTGTAGCTACCTGGTGGTTGAGAGCGGTACTTTCGCTCCAGAAGCAGCGGTAGTACCGCGTCTAAGCACCGGTAGTACCGGTCAGAGGTACTGGTATAGGCAGGAGCGGTAGAACCGCTCATGCAGGACCGAAAGTACCGCTGAGACTGTACAGCAGAAGGAAGACCAGTAGAACCGGTCTGACCATCGGTTGTACTGCCAGGTTGCAACAGCCCAAGCACAAGGGGAGACCAAACTTGTGTACATTTGGAAAAGATGGCTTGGGATGAGGAGGCTTAGGATGGAAAGAAGACACTGTAATATGATGAAGAAGACTCTCAAGAGTGCAAGAAGCAAACAAGAAAAACCACTCTTTAGAGAATTGAAACATCTAGGAGATCGAAAAGAGCTAGGCAAAAAGAAACACACAACAAGGAAAAACACCTAAGCTTAAGGGCGGTAGCCGGAGCCATCTATGTTTGAGTTAAAAGGGTATGGCACCGTGAAGAATTATCCTTGGGCCCATGACCAAAACTCATCTTTGAAGCACAAGTACCATAAAAAATGGCGAATGTGAAAGACTCGATCAATTTATGCATAATGGGGGGAGGGAGAGTTCATTGAGAGAACAACACTCCCCCTATGTCCATGCCTACACCTAAACAAGACATCATGAAGAGTGTGGTGGGGTGTGCAAGGGTTCAAGCCACATTGCTCGAATCAATGATATTTAGCTCATGCCTTAACTCGCGAAATCTTGCTTCATCCAAGGGCTTCGTGAAAATATCTGCAAGGTTATCATGAGTGTTGACATACTTGAGCTTGATCTCCCCTCGCCTAATGTGATCCCGGATGAAGTGATACCGAATCTCAATATGCTTTGTCTTTGAAGTGTTGCACCGGGTTGAGAGAGATCTTGATTGCACTTTCATTGTCACACCAAAGAGGCACTTCGTCACAAATGACACCGTAATCCTTCAAAGTTTGCCTCGTCCATAGAAGTTGAGCACAACAACTATCGGCAGCCACATACTCCGCTTCGATGGACAAGAGAGATACACAACTTTGCTTCTTGGAAGACCAACTCACTAAAGAGCAACCAAGTAATTGGCACCCTCCTGAGGTGGACTTCCTATCCACTTTGTCTCCCGCCCAATCTGAATCTGTATAGCCCAAAAGATCAAAGCTGGCTCCTCTTGGGTACCATAAGCCAAAGTTTGGGGTATGAGCCAAATATCGAAAGATTTTCTTGACCGCCACAAAGTGACTTTCCTTAGATGCGGCTTGAAACCATGCACAAATTCCCACACTCGACATGATATCCAGTCTAGATGCACAAAGGTAAAGCAAGGAGCCAAACATGGAGCGATATACCTTTTGATCCACTGCTTTACCATTGGGATCAATGTCAAGTTGGCACTTGGTGGGCATTGGAGTGGAATCCGGCTTGACATCACTTAGCTTGAATATTTTTAGCATGTCTTGAGTGTATTTGGCTTGGTTGATGAAGGTTCCTTCTCTTCTTTGTTTTACATCGAAACCTAGGAAGAACTTCAACTCTCCCATCAAAGACATCTTGAACTTAGAGGTCATGAGAGCAGCAAATTCCTCATTGAAAGCTTTGTTAGGGGAACCAAAGATAATATCATCAACATATAGTTGGCACACAAACAACTCCCCTTTGACCTTCTTAGTAAAAAGAGTGGGATCGATTTGCCCGACTTCAAATCCACGATCTTGCAACAACTCGGTAAGGTGGTCATACCACGCACGTGGGGCTTGCTTGAGGCCATAGAGTGCCTTATCGAGTTGATACACATGATCGGGGAAGTAGGGATCCTCGAACCCCAGGGGGTTGCTTGACATATACCAACTCATTAATAGGACCATTAAGAAAAGCACTCTTCACATCCATTTGTTGCAACTTGAAGTTATGATGAGAAGCATAAGCAATCAACAAACGAATGGATTCAAGGCGAGCAATGGGAACAAAGGTTTCACCATAGTCGATACCCTCGACTTGGGAGTAGCCCTGTGCTACCAACCTTGCCTTGTTGCGAACGATGGTCCCATGAGCATCTTGCTTGTTCTTGAATATCCACTCAGTTCCAATGGCATTGTGGTTCCCCGATGGCCTTGGCACCAATCTCCACACCTTGTTGTACTCAAAGTTGTTGAGTTCTTCATGCATGGCATTGAGCCAATCCGGATCTTCGAGCGCCTCATAGACCTTTTGGGGTTCAACACAAGAGACAAACATGTGATGTTCACAATAGTTTGCTAATTGTCTACGAGTGCTTACCCCCTTTCTTGGGCTTCCAACCACATTCTCCATGAGATGACCTTTGGTAGTGAGATGGAAGCAATCTTCGCGACACGACGCTCTAATTCCTCCTCGGATGTGAAAAGAGGAGGGGTGGCTTGATCATCTTGAGCGTCGTCTTGAGCTTGTTCTTGATCTTGAGCTTGCTCTTGATCTTGAACTTGCTCGAAGGGGAGAACTTGACCTTGGGCATCATTTGGTGGTTCACCACCATCTTGAGGTCGATCTTGCCCTTGATCTTGTTCACGAGGTTGAGGGCCTTCACTTTGTTCTTCGGAAGCATGTGGGTCTTGGGTTGGTGATGGCTCCACTCGAGTGGAGCATTGTCCTTCTCCTTCGGCCACAAGGGGTTCCTCAATGGGTAGGATATGACCAACACCCATTCTTCTTATGGCTTGGGGAGGAATTTCATCACCTACATCACAAGTACCACTTTGCTCCACTTGGGAGCCGTTATTCTCATCAAACTCCATGTTACATGTCTCCTCAATAAGTCCCGTGGACTTATTGAGGACACGGTAAGCATGAGAGTTTGTAGCATAACCAACAAATATACCCTCATAAGCTCTAGCCTCAAATTTAGACAAACGAACACCTTTCTTGAGAATGAAACACTTACACCCGAACACCCGAAAGTACTTGAGGTTGGTCTTGTTACCAGTGAGTATCTCATATGGAGTCTTGTTCAAGCCTTTGTGAAGATAGAGCCGATTTGATGCATGACAGGCGGTGTTGATGGCTTCGGCCCAAAAGTTGTATGGAGACTTGAACTCCGCCATCATGGTCCTTGCCGCATCCATCAACGTCCGGTTCTTCCTCTCTGCGACACCATTTTGTTGAGGGGTATAAGGTGCGGATTATTGATGCTTGATCCCCTCATCACTAAGAAACTCATCCAAGGTGTAGTTCTTGAACTCGGTGTCGTTGTCACTCCTTATTGCCAATATCTTTGCATCATGTTGACGTTGAGCTTCATTTGCAAATTCGATGACGGTTTGTTGAGTCTCACTCTTCCTCTTGAAGAAATATACCCAAGTGTATCTTGAATAATCATCCACAATCACCAAGCAATACTTTCTATCTCCAAGACTATCAAAGGATGGAGGCCCAAAGAGATCCATGTGAAGGAGCTCCAAGGGTCTCTTCGAGTAGATGATATTTGTGGGAGGGTGAGCCTTCTCATGTAGCTTTCCTTCGATACAAGCACTTCAAGCACGATCTTTGGAAAAACTAACATTTCTTAGTCCATGAAAATGGTCCCCCTTGAGAAGACTTTGCAAAGATATCATATTGACGTGGGCTAAACGGCGATGCCAAAGCCATCCCACATCAACTTTAGCCATTAGGCATGTCGCGGTCTTAGTGGGTCGCTCCGAAAAGTTAATCACATAAAGACCGTTCTCGACATGCCCAACAAAGGCTACTTTAAGAGTCTTGCTCCACAAGAGGGCCACGGTATCAATATCAAATAAAGTGGCAAAGCCCATGAGTGCAAGTTGACGAACGGAAAGTAGATTGTAAGCAAGGGACTCAACAAGCATGACTTTCTCGATCATTAGATCATGAGAAATGGCAACCTTGCCAAGATCCAATACCTTAGAAGATGAGGCATCGCCCCACTCGACGTTGGTGGGCATAGAAGGGATCTTGTGCACGTCCACCACCAAGTCCTTGCTTCCGGTCATATGATTTGTGGCTCCACTATCGAGCAACCATGATCCCCCACCGGAAGCAAATACCTACAAGAGATCAATGCTTGGTTTTAGGTACCCATTTTGTAATGGGTCCTTTGATGTTAGTAACAAGGGTCTTAGGAACCCAAATAGACCATTCAATGTACTCATAAGGAGAACCAACAAATTTAGCATAAACATGCCCATCACTAGCATGGCACAACACATAAGAGGGTTAAAGTCGCCAGCTTTGTTGGAAGGGGTGGCATTGCCCCTTTTGATATCACCACCCTTCACATTGTTCTTCTTCTCCTTAGGAGTACCCTCTCCCTCCTTCACAAAAGTTTGCTTGAGAGGGGGAGGTCGTTTGGTCTTGTCGTTCTTCTTCTTGTTCTTGGACTTGGGTGCGAACCCAACTCCCTCCTTGGCCACAACTTCCTTTTGATTACTCAAAAGGTCATTGAGGTTCTTCTCATCTTGTATGCACGTTACAAGGACTTTCTCAAGTTGCTCCTTCAACTTGGCATTCTCCTCCACAAGGTGCACATGCTCACAACATGGGTTAGTAGCATTTGCATTATCAATTAATACCATATGAGGAAAGGTGGCTTTTTCCTTGGTTAGCTTCACTTGGAGTTGATCATGAGACTCCTTGAGGCTAGCATGAGCACCCTTCAAGACCTTGTGGGCCTTGTCGAGTATATCAAACTCCTTGAGTTTAGCATGGTCAACCCCAAGTTTAGCCTTCTCGGAATTTAGCACACGATATACAACAAGAGCATGATCAAGATCTTTCATTAATTTAGCATGGTCATCGTTGTGTGACTCCTCAAGAGCCAAACGATGCACACGCTCTTCCTCAAGAGCATTAGAGAGATCTGATATCTCATTGGCATAGTCACGACTATGACCTTCCATCTTAGAGATGGTTTCTTCATGAGCCTCGATCATGTCATTGGCTTCACCAAGTTGTTCCAAGAGAGAAATAAAGTGCTTCTTGGATTTGCCCTTGAGCTTACTCATAAAAGACTCAAATTCATTCACTTCCTCATTAGACCCCTCACTTTCATCAATGCAATCCGTCAAGGAGGGATTAGTGATGATGGTGGTTTTGATGTTGGGGGTTACCTTGTTGGTGGCTTTAGCCATGAGGCACTTGGCAGTGATGTTCTTGTTGGGTGAGTCGAAGAGGGACACCCGTGGAGTTGTGGCAATAGCAACGGAGGCCATGGCCATGGCTTCACTATCTTCATCATCATCATCATCCTCATGGTATTCTTCTTGAACCACCAACCCTCTAGTTGGAGTTTTCTTGGTGAAGTTGTTCTTGTTCGGGAAAGACTTGGCTTTGTCTTTTTCGGATGAGCTTGCCACCATTGTCTTCCCTCTTCTCGTAAGGGCACTCCGCAACAAAATGGATCACATTGCCACAATTGTAACATGTTCTCACACGTTGCTTGCCCTTGAAGCTACTTGAGTGATTCTTGTTGAAGCTTGGCCTTGAGTTCTTCTTGCTCCAAAATTTCCTTGAAGCAAGAGCCATGTGTTCATGATAATCATACTTGGTATCTTCGGATTGCTCTTATCTTCTTCCTCATCATCCTCTTCTTCCACACTAACCTTGGCCTTCAAGGCAAGGTTGGACTTCTTTGCTCTTTGGGAGCGTAACACCACATTGTCGACGGTCTTGTCCAAGATGCTCGTAGCCACAAACTCATCCAATACCTCACTTGAAGATAGGGTGTGGAAGTCCGGCCTTTGACGAATGACTGAGGACATGGTCTTGTGGTAAGGCATCATTGCTTGAGGAATTTGCGCTTGATCCAATTGTCATCTGTGTCCTTGCTCCCATGATCTCGGAGTGAGCCCGCGAGTTTGGTTACTCTCCGAAAGAGCTCACGAGGTTCTTCATCTTCTTTCATTGCAAACTCATCGGCTTCATCTTGCACCACTTCATAGTTGGAGCGTTGAATGCTTGCGCTTCCCCTGTAGAGGGAAACAACACAATGACATGCGTCTTTGGCCATGGCGAAGGGTCGAAGATGAGGGAGATCTTCAGGTGGAATTGCATCTTGGATGATGAAGAGAGCATTCTCATTGAATTGATTATCCGCGGCTTCTCTAGGGGTGAAGTTGCTTCGGTCATATGGATAGAAACCTTCTTCAATGATTCTCCAAAGATTAGTATTCACATGATTTAAATGACGCTTGAAGCGATAAACACAAGAATCAAAGTCCTCATTTTTCACAATCTTAGGGGGGCGGCATGATTCAAATGGGTGGAAGGAATCGGTCCACCATAAACAAGTGGAGGTTCCACATGGGCAAAGATGCCGGCGCCATTTTTACCACTAGAAGAAGGAGCCTTTTCACTAGTAGCTTCCCCCTTGTCGGAGTTAGCATCCGTCACCTTGTTAGTGGGATCACCCACTTTCAACGGTGCGGTGGATAATTTAACCCCTTCTAAGAATTTATTAAACATGCTTTCAACCTCGGTCGTCATGGAGGTTTTGAATGTGTCCAAAGCCACATTGAATTCCTCATGAGAGACCGCGGTTCCCCCATCAGCTGTAGACAAGCTCGGATTCACACCGGAGTGCTCCTCCCCACTGTCTACGGTGTCAACCATACTCTTAGGACGGCAAAGTCCTTAATAAAGAGATGAGGCTCTGATACCAATTGAAAGGATCGATATAGTTGACTAGAGGGGAGGGAGGGGTGAATAGGCAACTAACAATTTTTAGCTTTTCTTTACCAAATTAACCTTTGCATCAAAGTAGGTTGTCTAGATATGCAACTGAAGGAAATATGCCCTAGAGGCAATAATAAAGTTATTATTTATTTCCTTATTTCATGATAAATGTTTATTATTCATGCTAGAATTATATTAACCGGAAACATAATACATGTGTGAATACATAGACAAACATAGTGTCACTAGTATGCATCTACTTGACTAGCTTGTTGATCAAAGATGGTTGTGTTTCCTAGCCATAGACATGAGTTGTCATTTGATTAACGGGATCACATCATTAGAAGAATGATGTGATTGACTTGGCCCATTCCATTAGCTTAGCACTTGATCGTTTAATATGTTGCTATTGCTTTCTTCATGACTTATACATGTTCCTATGACTATGAGATTATGCAACTCCCGTTTATCGGAGGAACACTTTGTGTGCTACCAAACGTCACAACGTAACTGGGTGATTATAAAGGAGCTCTACAGGTGTCTCCAAAGGTACATGTTGAGTTGGTGTATTTCGAGATTAGGATTTGTCACTCCGATTGTCGGAGAGGTATCTCTGGGCCCTCTCGGTAATGCACATCACTATAAGCCTTGCAAGCAATGTGGCTAATGAGTTAGTTGCGGGATGATGCATTACGTAACGAGTAAAGAGACTTGCCGGTAACGAGATTGAACTAGGTATTGGGATACCGACGATCGAATCTCGGGCAAGTAACATACCGATGACAAAGGGAACAACGTATGTTGTTATGCGGTTTGACCGATAAAGATCTTTGTAGAATATGTAGGAGCCAATATGGGCATCCAGGTTCCGCTATTGGTTATTGACCAGAGAGATGTCTCGTTAATGTCTACATAGTTCTCGAGCCCATAGGGTCCGCACGCTTAACGTTCGTTGACGATATAGTATTATATGAGTTATGTATGTTGGTAACCGAATGTTGTTCGGAGTCCCGGATGAGATCACGGACATAACGAGGAACTCCGGAATGGTCCGGAGATAAAGTTTGATATATGGGATAATAGTGTTTGATCTCCGGAAGGGTTCTGGAATTCACCGGAAGGGGTTCCGGATGTTTCCCAAAATGTTTGGGTACGGGAACATGTTATTTGGGCCAGAGGGGAAAGCCCACGAGGCTTTTGGAAAGTGCAAAAGGAAGTTTTGAGGAGACCAGAGGCTAGACGCCAGGAACCCTGGCGTATAGGGGGTAGACGCCGGGAACCCTGGCGTCTAGCCCTGGAGTCCGTGTAGGACTCTTGCCTTTCGGGCAAAACCGACTTTGAGGAGGCTTTTACTCCAAGTTTCGACCCCAGGGCTCAACATATAAATAGAGGGGCAGGGCTAGCACCAAAGACACATCAAGAAACACCAAGCCATGTGCCAGAAACCCCGTCCCCTCTAGTTTATCCTCCGTCATAGTTTCTGTAGTGCTTAGGTGAAGCCCTGCGGAGATTGTTCTTCACCAACACCGTCACCATGCCGTCTTGCTGCTGGAACTCATCTACTACTTCGCCCGTCTTGCTGGATCGATAAGGCGAGGACGTCATCGAGCTGAACGTGTGCAGAACTCGGAGGTGCCGTGCATTCAGTACTTGGATCAGTCGGATCGTGAAGACATATGACTACATCAACCGCGTTGATAAACGCTTCCGCTTAGCGATCTTCAAGGGTATGAAGATATACTCCCCCTCTCGTTGCTATGCATCATCATGATCTTGTGTGTGCGTAGGAATTTTTTTGAAATTACTACGTTCCCCAACAGTGGCATCAGAGCCAGGTTTTATGCGTAGATGTTATATGCACGAGTAGAACACAAGTGGGTTGTCGGTGATACAAGTCATACTGCTTACCGGCATGTCATACTTTGGTTCGGTGGTATTGTTGGATGAAGCGGCCTGGACCGACATTATGCATACGCTTACCGAGACTGGTTCTACCGACGTGCATTGCACACAGGTGGCTGGCGGGTGTCAGTTTCTCCAACTTTAGTTGAACCGAGTCCCTGAGAAGGTTAAAACAACACTAACTTGACGAACTATCGTTGTGGTTTTGATGCGTAGGTAAGAACGGTTCTTGCTCAGCCCGTAGCAGCCATGTAAAACTTGCAACAACAAAGTAGAGGACGTCTAACTTGTTATTGCAGGGCATGTTGTGATGTGATATGGTCAAGACGTGATGAGATATAAGTTGTTGTATGAGATGATCATGTTTTGTTGAAGTTATCGGCAACTGGTAGAAGCCTTGTGGTTGTCTCTTTATTGCATAAGATGCAAGCGCCCAATAATTGATTTACTTTATCGCTATGCGATAGCAATAGTTGCAAGAGCAATAGTTGGCGAGATGACCATGTGACGACACATTGATATAGATCAAGATGATGGAGATCATGGTGTCATGCCGGTGACGATGGAGATCATGATAGTACTTTGGAGATGGAGATCAAAAGGCACAAGATGATGATGGCCATATCATGTCACATATTTTGATTGCATGTGATGTTTATCTTTTATACATCTTATTTTGCTTAGTTCGGCGGTAGCTTTATAAGATGATCTCTCACTAAATTTCAAGGTATAAGTGTTCTCCCTGAGTATGCACCATTGCGAAAGTTCTTCGTGCTGAGACACCACGTGATGATCGGGCGTGATAGGCTCTACCTTCAAATACAAGGGTGCAAAACAGTTGCACACGTGGAATACTCAGGTTAAGCTTGACGAGCCTAGCATATACAGATATGGCCTCGGAACACGGAGACCGAAAGGTCGAGCGTGAATCATATAGTAGATATGATCAACATAGTGATGTTCACCATTGAAAACTACTCCATCTCACGTGATGATCGGACATGGTTTAGTTGATTTGGATCACGTGATCACTTAGATGACTAGAGAGATGTCTGTCTAAGTGGGAGTTCTTAAGTAATATGATTAATTGAACTTAAATTTATCATGAACTTAGTCCTGGTAGTATTTTGCAAATTATGTTGTAGATCAATAGCTCGCGTTGTTGCTTCCATATGTTTATTTTGATATGTTCCTAGAGAAAAATTGTGTTGAAAGATGTTAGTAGCAATGATGCGGATTGGATCCATGATCTGAGGTTTATCCTCATTGCTGCACAGAAGAATTATATCCTTAATGCACCGCTAGGTGATAGACCTATTGCAGGAGCAGATGCAGATGTTATGAACATTTGGCTAGCTCAATATGATAACTACTTGATAGTTTAGTGCACCATGCTTAACAGCTTAGAATCGGGACTTCAAAGACGTTTTGAACGTCATGGACCATATGAGATGTTCCAGGAATTGAAGTTAATATTTCAAGCAAATACCCGAGTTGAGAGATATGAAGTCTCCAACAAGTTCTATACCTAAAAGATGGAGGAGAATCGCTCAACTAGTGAGCATGTGCTCAGATTGTCTGGGTACTACAATCGCTTGAATCAAGTGGGAGTTAATCTTCCAGATAAGATAGTGATTGACACAGTTCTTTAGTCACCATCACCAAGTTAGTAGAACTTCATGATGAACTATAGTATGCAAGGGATGATGAAAACGATTCCCGAGCTCTTCGTGATGTTGAAATCGACAAAGGTAGAAATCAAGAAAGAGCATCAAGTGTTGATGATTGTCAAGAACACTAGTTTCAAGAAAAGGGCAAAGGGAAAGAAAGGGAACTTCAAGTAGAATGACAAACAAGTTGTCACTCCCACGAAGAAGCCCAAAGTTGGACCAAAGCCTGAAACTGAGTGCTTACACTGCAAAGGAAATGGTCACTGGAAACGGAAATGCCCTAAATATTTGGTGGATAAGAAGGATGGCAAAGTGAACAGGGGTATACTTGATATTGATGTGTACCTTACTAGTGTTTATAGTAGCCCCTGAGTATTTGATACTTGTTCGGTTGCTAAAAAATTAGTAACTCGAAACAGGAGTTACAGAATTAACAGAGACTAATTGAGGGTGAAGTGACGATGAGTGTTGGAAGTGGTTCCAAGATTGATATGGTCATCATCGCACACCCCTATGCTTTCAGGATTAGTGTTAAACCTAAATAAATGTTATTTGGCGTTTGCGTTGAGCATGAATATGATTTGATCATGTTTATTGCGATATGGTTATTCATTTAAAGTTAGAGAATAATTGTTATTCTATTTACATGAATAAGACCTTCGATGGTCATACACCCAATGAAAATAGTTTGTTGGATCTCGATCATAGTGATACACATATTCATAATATCGACGCCAAAAGATGCAAAGTTAATAATGATAGTGCAACTTATTTGTGGCACTGCCGTTTGGGTCATATCGGTGTAAAGCGCATGAAGAAACTCCATAAAGATAGATTTTTGGAATCACTTGGTTATGAATCATTTGATGCTTGCGAACCATGCCTTTTGGGCAAGATGACTAAAACTCCGTTCTCCGGAACAATGGAACGAGCTACTGACTTATTGGAAATAATACATACCGATGTATGCGATCCAATGAGTGTTGATGCTTGTGGCAAGTATCGTTATTTCCTGACCTTCACAAGATGATTTGAGCAGATATGGGTATATCTACTTGATGAAACATAATTCTGAAATAGTTGAAAGGTTCAAAGAATTTCAGAGTAAAGTGGAAAAATCATCGTAACAACAAAATAAGGTTTCTATGATCTGATCGTGGAGATGAATATTTGAGCTACGAGTTTGGCCTTCATTTTAAACAATGTGGAATAGTTTCACAGCTCACGCCATATGGAACACCACAGCGTAATGGTGTGTCCGAACGTCGTAACCGCACTTTATTGGATATGGTGCGATCTATGATGTATCTTACCGATTTACCACTATCGTTTTGGGGTTATGCATTAGAGATAGCTGCATTCACTTTAAATAGGGCACCATCTAAATCCGTTGAGACGACACCGTATGAACTATGGTTTAGCAGTAAACCTAAGCTGTCGTTTCTTAAAATTTGGAGTTGTGATGCTTATGTGAAAAAGGTTTCAACCTGATAAGCTCGAACCCAAATCGGAGAAGTGCGTCTTCATAAAATACCCAAAGGAAACTGTTGGGTACACCTTCTATCACAGATCCGAAGGCAAAACATTCGTTGCTAAGAATGGATCCTTTCTAGAGAAGGAGTTTCTCTCGAAAGAAGTGAGTGGGAGGAAAGTAGAGCTTGATAAGGTAATCTGTACCTTCTCCCGAATTGGAAAGTAGTTCATCACAGAAATCAGTTCCAGTGATTCCTACACCAATTAGTGAGGAAGCTAATGATGATGATCATGAAACTTCAGATTAAGTTACTACAAAACCTCTTAGGTCTTCCGAAGTACAGTCCGCACCAGAGTGGTACGGTAATCCTGTTCTGAAAGTCATGTTACTAGACCATGATGAACCTACGAACTATGAGGAAGCGATGATGAGCCCAGATTCCGCGAAATGGCTTGAGGCCATGAAATCTGAGATGGGATCCATGTATGAGAACAAAGTGTGGACTTTGGTGGAGTTGCCCGATGATCGGCAAGCCATATTATATAAATGGATCTTCAAGAGGAAGACAGACGCTGATAGTAGTGTTACTATCTACAAAGCTCGACTTGTCGCAAAAAGGTTTTCGACAAGTTCAACGTGTTGACTACAATGAGTTTTTCTCAACTGTAGCGATGCTTAAGTCTGTCCGAATCATGTTAGCAATTGCCACGTTTTATGAAATCTGGCAAATGGATGTCAAAACTGCATTCCTTAATGGTATTCTTAAAGAACACTTGTATATGATGCAACCAGAAGGTTTTGTCAATCCTAAAGGTGCTAACAAAATGTGCAAGCTCCAGTGATCCATCTATGGACTTGTGCAAGCATCTTAGAGTTGGAATATACGCTTTGATAAGTTGATCAAAGCATATAGTTTTATACAGACTTGCGATGAAGCCTATATTTACAATAAAGTGAGTGGGAGCACTACCGCCTTTCTGATAAATATATGTGAGTAACATATTGTTGATCAGAAATGATGTAGAATTTTTCTGGAAAGCATAAAGGAGCATTTGAAAGGAGTTCTTTAAAAAAGGACCTCAGTAAAGCTACTTACATATTGAGCATCAATATCTATTGAGATAGATCAAGACGCTTGATAAGTTTTTCAATAAGTACATACCTTGTCAGGTTTTTGAAGTAGTTCAAAATGGAAAAGTCAAAGAAAGAGTTCTTGCCTGTGTTGCAAAGGTGTGAAATTGAGTAAGACTCAAATCCCGACCACGGCAGAAAATAGAAAAGAGAATGAAAGTCATTCCCTATGCCTCAGTCATAGGTTCTATAAAGTATGCTATGTACCAGACCTATTGTATACCTTGCTCCGAATTTGGCAAGGGAGTACAATAGTGATCTAGGAGTAGATCACTGGACATTGGTCAAGAATATCCTTAGTGAGGACTAAGGAAATATTTCTCGATTATGGAGGTGATAAAAAAGCCCGTCGTAAAGAGTTACATCGGTGCAAGCTTTTACACCGATCCAGATAACTCTAACTGTCAATCTGGATACATATTGAAAGTGGAAGCAATTAGCTAGAGTAGCTCCGTGCAGAGCATTGTAGACATAGAATATTTTCAAAATACATACGGCTTTGAATATGACAGACCCGTTGAGTAAGCTTCTCTCACGAGCAAAACATGATCACACCTTAGTACTCTTTGGGTGTTAATCACATAGCGATGTGAACTAGATTATTGACTCTAGTAAACCCTTTGGGTGTTGGTCACATGACGAGGTGAACTATGGGTGTTAATCATATACAGATATGAATATTGATGTTAAATCACATGGCGATGTGAACTAGATTATTGACTCTAGTGTAAGTGGGAGACTGAAGGAAATATGCCCTAAAGGCAATAATAAAGTTATTATTTATTTCCTTATTTCATGATAAATGTTTATTATTCATGCTAGAATTGTATTAACCAGAAACATAATACATGTGTGAATACATAGACAAACATAGTGTCACTAGTATGCCTCTACTTGACTAGCTTGTTGATCAAAGATGGTTGTGTTTCCTAGCCATAGACATGAGTTTTCATTTGATTAACGGGATCACATCATTAGAAGAATGATGTGATTGACTTGACCCATTCCGTTAGCTTAGCACTTGATCGTTTAGTATGTTGCTATTGCTTTCTTCATGACTTATACATGTTCCTATGACTATGAGATTATGCAACTCCTGTTTACCGGAGGAACACTTTGTGTGCTACCAAACGTCACAACGTAACTGGGTGATTATAAAGGAGCCCTACAGGTGTCTCCGAAGGTACATGTTGAGTTGGCGTATTTCAAGATTAGGATTTTGTCACTCCGATTGTCGGAGAGGTGTCTCTGGGCCCTCTCGGTAATGCACATCACTATAAGCCTTGCAAGCAATGTGGCTAATGAGTTAGTTGCGGGATGATGCATTACGTAATGAGTAAAGAGACTTGCCGGTAACGAGATTGAACTAGGTATTGGGATACCGTCGATCGAATCTCGAGCGACATCGCACAATAAGAAGCTTTGAATTGAGGCAGATGCAACGTCTCACGCAAGGGCGGGATCCTATTTGGCGCTTCAGCGAACGGACGCTTGAAGGCGCTTCTAATTGGCCTTCGGCCCATCTTGCCATTTTTTTGTTTCAAAATAAAGAAGGTGCACGGGTAGTACAATCGACAGGGATAGAATCCATGATCTCTTTCTTCCGAGTGAACCACGCAAACCACTACGCCACCTCAACACTTGTCTTTTTTTCTTAGCAAAACCTCAACGCTTGTGAATACCAGCTTCTTGTCTTACATTTCTATGTATAGGAAATGCCCCCACCCCTACGTTTTTATTTTTTTTACCTTTCTTTTCTTAAATTCTTGAAAAAAAAAATTCAAATCAATGTTTTTTTACAAAATTGATGATTTTTTTTCAATTTCAATGAATTTTTTTCAATTTGATTGACTTTTTCTCAAAATCAATGATCTTTTTTAACATTTTTGGGAACCTTTTTAAAAAACAAATGAATCTTTTTAATTTGATGAACTTTTTTTAGTTTGATGAACTTTTTTCAAATCTAACAAACTTTCCGATGAA
Source organism: Triticum timopheevii (assembly GCA_963921465.1). Lineage (NCBI taxonomy): Eukaryota > Viridiplantae > Streptophyta > Magnoliopsida > Poales > Poaceae > Triticum > Triticum timopheevii. Next base: position 126,937,153 of record OY997266.1, on the reverse strand, counting down.
CTTGTTTCCAAATCCGATGAACTATTTTCAAAACTGATGAACTTTTATCAAATTTGATGATATTTTTTTGAAAATCGATGAACTTTTTCGTAATCCTTTATTTTTTATTTGTTTACTTTTTTCCCAATTTCATGAAAATTTTTAACCGATGAACATTTTTAATAAATATATGAAGTTTTTTTATTTGACGAACATATTAAAAATCATACAAAACCGGAGGCCGGTCTTTTTCCTAAACTAGCAGCATAGCCGCAAAAGATGCTAGCGATGCGAGTCAATGGAGGGAACAAAAACATTCAAAACATTTTTAGAAATATATGGACAATATTTTAAAATCCCAAAATAAAGGAGACATTTTTTGAATTTATGAAGAAAAATTGCACAAGCATTTGCTGAATTTTCCAAAGATGTTTTGAATACAGGAATGTCTTTTAAGAAAAGAAAAATAAACCTGAAAAAGAAAAAGGAACAGAAAAGAAATGAAAAAAAGAAACATAAACAGAAAAGTAAAAAAAAAAGATAAAATGATAAAATGAAAACCGGTATAACAAGAAAACCGTTTCAAGGAAGCTTCTCCCTAGACCCATCCGGTTTTACGTGGCCGGCCATCGCGTCGCTGTTCGGTCGCTCGTCTGTGCGAAGTGCCGGCAGTTTGAAGCAAAGCGCGTCAAATAGATTTGCCCCGGCGCAAGGTGTCTCCGGTCGGCCGGACAGAACCGTTTTCCCATAGGCTCATATAGAACATGTGGCCCAGGCCCAAATCCAGGTTGCACGTAGCGCGGGCGGGCTGAAGTGAGGCCCACTCAATTTCACGCCCATCCACCGTGAAAACGAAAGGAAGTTGGGATTTTTCTATTTGACGCATTTTGCATCAAGTTGTCGGGGCGCCGCACATGCGTCGACCGTGACGGGCCGGCCCAGTTAAAAGCGCCGCATGCTTTACAACGATCCCGATTTTAGGAACGTTCTGGCAGGTTCCAGTCAATTTTTCCGGTTTTGGGAACCTTCTAGCAGGTTCCCGAACCGGATTTTTATTTTATTTTTCTGTTTCTTTTTTCTTTTCCTTTTTTTCTTTTTCCCTGTTTCAATTTTCTGTTTTTTTCCTTTTTTCCTGTTTCAGTTTTCCGGTTATTTCACTGTCAGAAAATGTTCCCACTGTCAAAATTAGTTCACAATTTCTTAAAATGTTCATGTTTTGAAACTTTGTTTGTGCATTCAAAAAAAAGTTCTCACCTTCAAGATTTTGTTCACAAATTTAACAAATGTTCATGTTGCCTATTTTTTTAAATGTTCCCACTTTCAAATTTTGTTCACGAGGAAACAAGAACATATTTCGTAAACTCAAAAAATGTTCAGAATTATAAAAATGTTCCAGTTTTCCAAATTTGTTCACAGATTCAGAAAAATGTTCGTGCTTTGGAAAAGTATCATATCTTCAAAAAGTGTTTCGTTTTCAATTTTTGTTCCTGATTTTCAGATTTTTTTTGCATCTTTTCTAAAATTCTTCATAATTTCAAAAAATGTTCCCACTTTCAAATTTTGTTCACAAGGAAACACGAACATATTTCGTAAATTCAAAAAATGTTCCAGTTTTCCAAATTTGTTCACAAATTCAGAAAAATGTTCGTGCTCTGAAAAAGTATCATATCTTCGAAAAGTGTTGCCATTTTCAATTTTTGTTCCTGATTTTCAGAAATTGTTTGCATCTTTTCTAAAATTCTTCATAATTTCAAAAAATGTTCTGACTTTCAAATTTTGTTCACTAGGAGACACGAACATATTTTGGAAATTCAAAAAAATGTTCAGAATTATAAAAATGTTCCAGTTTTCCAGATTTGTTCGCAAATTCAGGAAGATGTTCGTGCTTCGGAAAAGTATCATATCTTCGAAAAGTGTTGTCGTTTTCCATTTTTGTTCTTGATTTTCAGAAAAATGTTTGTATCTTTTCTAAAATTCTTCAAAATTTCAAAATATGTTCCAACTTTCAAATTTTGTTCACAAGGAAAGACGAACATATTTCGTGAATTCAAAAAATGTTCAGAATTATAAAAATGTTCCAGTTTTCCAAAAGAAAATCACAAATTCAGAAATATGTTCGTGCTTTGGAAAAGTATCCTAACTTCAAAAAGTGATATCATTTTCAATTTATGTTCCCGATTTTCAGAAAATGTTTGTATCTTTTCTAAAATTCTTCATAATTTTGAAAAATGTTCTCATTTTTTATTTTGTTCCTTTTTTCCCAAAAGATTAGAACCCCAAAAAATGTTCGCATTGTCAGAAAATGTTGAAGGTTTATTTTTTTGACAATTTTAAAAATGTTTGTGTTTCAAAATATATTTACCTTTTTCAAAAAGGAAATCAAGTTCAAAATTTCAAAAAAAATTACATCTGTTGTTGATTATAGTTCGTATAGGACAAGCTCCCACTGAGACATAGACACCCAGGAGCTATAGTCAGCAAGCGACCTTGTTCACTTACAGGAGGTACTTGGTTCGATCCCTCACCTACACTTTAGTTTTTGGGAATTTTTCATGAGAAATAAAATTGACAAGTCAAATTTGAAGATTATTTTTTGTGAATGTTCAGTTTTTGCCACTGTCATTGGTTTCTTTAATCATTGCGCTGCAAAAGTAGCACAGGAGGTACCTTGGCGCAGCGGCACAGCTCCTCCAGCTGACTACGTAGACATGGGTTTGAATCCTCAGCTCGCTCAGTTTTTTTAGAATTTTTTCACCTCGCCAACGAAAAATGGGCCGGCCCAGGCGAAACCTACCTATGCGAAGCATACCTAGCGAAACGGGCCGGCCCGGCCCGGCACGGCCCAGCCCATCGTAATCATGCCTGGCCGGCACGGCCCGCCAGGGCACGATTACTATACGGGCTGTGCCGAGCCGGCCCGCGTGCTGCGTCCCCAGGCCCAGGCACGGCCCAATTAGTAAACGGGCCGGCACGTTGGCCCGTTTAGCACGATGGGCCGCATATTTTTAGCCTGTTATTTGACGCACTGAGCGGTTTTTAGCCTATTTTTACATGTTGGGCCATATACAGATGTATAAAAAAATAAAAAATAAACGTAATCGGGCCGTGCCGTGCCGGCCCGCGTGCCTAGCCTCCAGGCCAGGAACGGCCCAGGGCGTGCCACGTGCCTGGCCCGGCCCGTTTAGCCCGTGCCATGCCTGGCCCAAGGCGGGCCGTGCCGGCGTGCTCACGGGCCGGCACGACAAAACCGGCCCATTTGGCCAGCTATAATGCGAAGCATCGACTCTTTGCCGCAACTAGTAAGTACGCACGTGCAACGCACGTATCATGTAGTTATGAAATAGAGAGAAAATTGGATCGCATGAAGGGGAGCGGTGGCATAAGTGTCGAGGGAGGAGGATTGATTATTGCGGCGACCATGCATGCGGGTTTTCTTGGTATTTCCAAGCTAATTTTAGTGACGTCTTTGATTATGTTGGACTATTGTGGAAAAGATTATTGGGAACTTTTCTTGTTTAAAATTAGTAATCAGTAATTGGACAACATGCCCATGCTGCATGGAAGAGGTAAAAGAAATTTTCAAGGTAAGACCAGAAGCTTCCTTGAACTGAATGTTGGTTATGCAAGCAGTCGAAGTTAGGATCTAGCGTGTTAGTTATGCACTCTGAAGAATGTAAATCTTTGGACTTGTCTATCAAATCAAGGATACATGATCCAACTATCGACATACTTTATAAAATCAGTCAGAACACCATCGAACTGGCAATATATATTTGTGAACCGAACATGACATAAACTGGCAATATAACCTCACACCACAATTTGGAAATAAATATGATGGTACATGGCATTAACACTAAAAGTAATGTTAAAGAAATTTCAAGCCATCTTACAAAAAATAGAATATCACATTAACCAACAACCTACCCTATTTTTCACTCTAATTTAAGGAAAATAAACATATTTTTTACATGACAGTGAAGACAAATGACACATGCTCCTTTTCAGTGGCAAAACAATTTCACTCCTGAAGATAAGTGTTGGAAACATGCACATCTTCTTATTTGACACCTGACCAAGCGATTGGATTGCTTCCAGTATTACAAGGACCAAAGGTCATGAAACATCATTGTGAATCCCATATCACATCAATTTGGATTTTCCCTTTCATATCTGCATTGTGTAAAGTTGGATCAGATTACAGTATTTATATGTAATTTAGCAAGAGTTCAACCAAGCCATTAACTATAGAATCCAAATTTATTTCTTAGGAAAATATTGATATTATTTAGGAGTGAAAGACATACATGAGACCAAAAATTATTTTTGGAATATAAATTGATTAATATCAGTAGCAAGTTAGGAAAGTCATGTATGTGGCTAATCAATAGTTAGGAAGGTCATATCTCCATAAGCGATAGGTAACTACTTCATAATTCACAACATGAAACCATTTCAGACTTGTAAACACATTTCGTAAATCAAAAACCATCTAAAAACATTTCAGAATTTGTTGGCCTGCCCATATGGATTTAAATAAAATGATGATTCAAATAAAAATAAAAAAAGCTAACAAAGTATGGTTGACTACAAAATAGCTTGAATAAATATCAATCAAAGAAGAACGAACCTGCATCAACCCTCTAAAACATCTCTATAGACAATATTCTTGGTGCTTCTTCCTGATTTATCAATCTATTTGTTTGGCTTGGCCAAAATTCGTGTCGTCCGTCTTGATACACCCCTTGACAAGGTAACATACAGCTGACCATGGGAGAACATTGGCTCGGGAAGAGAAATGCCAACATTTGGGATGGTCTGACCCCTCGCCTTGTTAATGGTCATCGCAAAACTTAGGCGGATGGGGAATTGTTTCCTCTTAAGCTTGAAGGAAAGCGAGATGTCCTCCGATGGTGACAAAGGGATCCTCGGTATAAAGACCCTCTTCCCAACATGTTGCCCACCAACAATCTCTGCATCAATTGCATTATCTTGGAAGGCTCTAATCATTAGCCTTGTTCCGTCGCAGAGGCCATTGTGAGGGTCGAGGTTTCGTAGAAGAATGACGGGGCAATTGACCTTCACTTTCAACACATGTGGTGGCAATCCATTTGGGGTGAGCGAATTCACAAAGTCAATTGGGTAATTGTTCGAGTAGTCATCCTCAATAGAGTCAAAGCTATGGTATACCTTCTCTTGGTCAGGAAACATGTCAATCATCTTGGAAGTCAGCTCATCAACATAGTCATTCTTCGTGGAAAGAATAGCACGCGAGCTCATGTACTCTCCCGATCTAGCATTGTCACTAAGAGAGGGGAAAACTTCTTTGATTAGCCTATTAATTGCGGTTTCATCATCAGTATGACCGATCACAATGTCCTCAGGGAGACGCACATAGTCATCACCTATCGTTTCTTCGGTTCCATTGCCAATCCTTAAGAGATACCCAGAGAACAAAGGGTCAGCTTGTGATCTCGTGTTACATGTAAGGTGTATCTTATGAATCTTCTGCCATATATAGGATCTCTGTATTGTAGCATCGGTGATCTGTGCTCTTGTCCCTTTTGGAACCACTGGAAGGGCCTGCCTAAAATCTCCACTAAAAACGACAATCTTCCCCCCAAACGGCAAAGCACATCCCATTATGTCTTGGAGTGACCTATCAAGCGCCTCCACGGCTTGACGCTTTGTCATGGCAACTTCATCCCAAATTATCAAGGCCGCCTCTTTCAACAATTCTGCCGTACCACTTTGCTTTGTGAAACCACACATGCTGTTGTCGGTGAGTTTAATTGGGTATTTTGAACCTAGAGTACGCAGTACGCCCTCCAGGTAATATCAAGGCTGCTATACCTGATGTAGCAGTGGCAATGGCTATCTCACCCATCGAATGCACCTTAGCAAGCAACGCCTTGAACAAGTATGTCTTCCCAGTGCCTCCTAGAGCATCGAGAAAGAAGACTTGGCTTCTTTTGTTCATGATATGGTCCATGATGTCATTGAACCCAGCTAGTTGCTCACTGTTTAAAGATTTTATAAGATCAATATGTTCTTGGTCCACACCGACCTCCCTCTCCTCTCTAACCTGCATGCACTCATCGCCTAGAAAAGCATGTGTATCAACCAGCTCCGGAAGGCCATAGGTTTTAATATCCTTCCCCATGGAATGCAACAAATCCCTGATGTTTCTAAGGACCATCTGCTCAAGTATTGCCTCGTTGGGCTGGGAACATCGGTAATCCTCAGACATCGACTCCAGGTGTTTGTCCTACAACTCTCAGATTTTTGTAACCTCACAAAATACTAAGATAGTGGCAAACAAACGTCTAAGAGCACAAGGCATCTGAAAGTGGCAGCTTCAGTCAGGCAATGATCAAGTGATTTGTCGTGCTCAATTAATCCTAATTGTTCACACACCTCTCGAAAGTAGAGCACGTAATGCCTCGCACCTTTTTCAAATCATCATATGATGTCGCACCTCGGACATGATCCAAGAGCACCCACAAATAGTACCTCTCCTCCTCAGCAGAGTGTGCATACACAATTCTACCAATCTGTGGCCTTTGTTTTCGTTTACATCTCTTGTTTGATGCATCTTATCTAAAGTGTTCCGGAAAATCTCTGTACAGCCATTGTCGTGCATAAGGATTCTTCTGATTCATTTCGAAGTACTCAGTAAGCATGGTTCTCGAAGAAGATGGCTTATCAACAACATCTTTCCGATTATCATCGGCTTTAAATGCGACCATGTGCATGCCTGGCAAATGAAGTTGCAACTACAAGACTGAAGGACTAATTCCAAACATTTTAAAGCATAAAATCCTGTTGATAGCCTCTAGAGGTGATACATATCGTGCATCTCGATATTGGCGGATCTCACTAATGACCCCCATTGTTGATGATATCCTACTCGAATGAAAATGATGTTCGGTCAAGTCCCTTGTAAATGTACTTGAACAAATACTTCACTGCCTTGATGCTCGAGCAAGCTTCTACATTGATGTGGCAGTTGTACTTCATGAGAAGAAAGGGGTTGTAAGGCACCACCCACCTATTGTCCAACTCTACTCCTCTCACTTTTACTCGATGTCCATCATCCCTCCTCCTATATATGGGATATGAGTCCTTTCCATGTTGTGTAGCGGGGCAAAACTCCCGAGGATAGTGAAAACGACACTGCTCCTCAATCATGCAAGCGCATATTTTATTGAGGACACCACATGGCCCGTGCAACATGTGTTTTATGACTAGAGCATGCAGGACAGGGTATTTATCTTTATTGGGTATTTCTGCTGATATGACTCTGTCATAGTCATCTGGAGTCTTTTAACTTGCTACATGCCTTCATGATTAGAAGGATATGTTCGTGTGGGAGCCCTCTTTTTTGAAACTCGGTCACATGAACATAGGCTGCAACCTCGCCAAAATTCTTCTTCTTGATGAGTAAGTCCATCAAATCTCGCTGCTTTGCTTTGTACACTCTTGCAACCAAGTCTGGTCGATCCTGTGGTAGCTGTCCGGGCATCAACTCTGTTGTTATCTCCTCCCAGTATGGGTTGCATGTCATTGTGATGAAGTAATCTGGTTTACCCCATCGCTGCATTATGGCAATTGCATCTAGGAACCTTCTCTGCATATCTTTATCACCACCAGGAAATGTCCTTGGGAGCACAATCCTTTTACCAATCCGATCACCACATGACTCACCAGCAGCGATCGTGTCTACAAGACCCTACATAGAAGATACATAATGCGTGCATTAAGAATACCGAACTATATATTAAAAATGAGGTCGCTAATGTCATATAAAAACAACCCCAAGAATGGTACCTGGTAGAGGTCCGCGCGTATAATCTTTTGATTTTCTGGCTTGGAGTACCAATCCAGCCTCATTGTCTCGATTTTAATGTACATATCTGAAGGAAATATGCCCTAGAGGCAATAATAAAGTTATTATTTATTTCCTCATATCATGATAAATGTTTATTATTCATGCTAGAATTGTATTAACCGGAAACATGATACATGTGTGAATACATAGACAAACATATAATCACTAGTATGCCTCTACTTGACTAGCTCATTAATCAAAGATGGTTATGTTTCCTAACCATAGACATGTGTTGTCATTTGATTAAATGGGATCACATCATTAGGAGAATGATGTGATTGACATGACCCATCCCGTTAGCTTAGCACTTGATCGTTTAGTATTCTGCTATTGCTTTCTTCATGACTTATACATGTTCCTGTAACTATGAGAATTATGCAACTCCCGTTTACCGGAGGAACACTTTGGGTACTACCAAACGTCACAACGTAACTGGGTGATTATAAAGGAGTACTACAGGTGTCTCCGAAGGTACATGTTGAGTTGGCATGATTCGAGATTAGGATTTGTCACTCCGATTGTCGGAGAGGTATCTCTGGGCCCTCTCGGTAATACTCATCACCTAAGCCTTGCAAGAATGTAACTAATGAGTTAGTTATGAGATGACGTATTATGGAACGAGTAAAGAGACTTGCCGGTAACGAGATTGAACTAGGTATTGGATACCGACGATCAAATCTCGGGCAAGTAACATACCGATGACAAAGGGAACAACGTATGTTGTTGTGCGGTTTGACCGATAAAGATCTTCGTAGAATATGTAGGAATCAATATGGGCATCCAGGTCCCGCTATTGGTTATTGACCAGAGACGTGTCTCGGTCATGTCTACATTGTTCTCGAACCGTAGGGTCCACACGCTTAAGGTTTCAATGACAGTTATATTATGAGTTTATATATTTTGATGTACCGAAGTTTGTTCGGAGTCCCGGATATGATCACGAACATGACGAGGAGTCTCGAAATGGGCGAGACATAAATATTGATATATTGGATGGATATATTTGGACACCGGAAAGGTTCCGGGAGAGTTTGGGAATATACCGGAGCTCCGGGAGGTTACCGGAACCCCCCGGTAAGTATATGGGCCTTATTGGGCCCTAGTGGAAGGGAGGGAGAAGGAGCAAGGGAGGAGGCGCCCCCCCCCCAAGCCCAATCCGAATTGGGAGGGGGGCCGGCCCCCCCTTTCCTTCTCTCCTTCCCCCTCTTCCTTCCTACTACTACTACTCCTTCCTTTCCCCTCCAACTTGGATTAGGAAAAGGAGGGGAAACCTACTTGGAGTAGGTTTCCCCCTCCCTATGGCGCGCCCCCCTTGGGCCGGCCACCTCCTCCCTCCCTCCTTTATATACGGGGGTAGGAGGGCACCCTAGACACACAAGTTGATCATTGAGATCGTTCCTTAGCCGTGTGCGGTGCCCCCTCCACGATATTACACCTCGGTCATATTGTAGCGGTGCTTAGGCGAAGCCCTGCGACAGGAGAACATCAAGATCGTCACCACGCCGTCGTGCTGACGGAACTCCCCCACGGCGCCTCTGCTGGATCGGAGATCGGGGGTGCGTCATCGAGCTGTACGCGTGTCAAGAACTCGGAGGTACCGGAGTAACGGTGCTTGGATCGGTCGGACCGGGAAGACGTACGACTACTACCTCTACGTTGCGTCAACGCTTCCGCTTCGGTCTACGAGGGTACGTAGACAATACTCTCCCCTCGTTGCTATATCATCACCATGATCTTGCGTGTGCGTAGGAAATTTTTTGAAATTACTATGTTCCCCAACAGTGGCATCTGAGCCTAGGTTTTATGCGTTGATGTTATATGCACGAGTAGAATACAAGTGAGTTGTGGACGATATAAGTCATACTGCCTACCAGCATGTCATACTTTGGTTCAGCGGTATTGTTGGATGAAGCGGCCCAGACCGACATTACGCGTACGCTTACGCGAGACTGGTTTTACCGCCGTGCTTTGCACACAGGTGACTAGCGGGTGTCTGTTTCTCCAACTTTAGTTGAACCGAGTGTGGCTACGCCCGGTCCTTGTGAAGGTTAAAATGGAGTCTATTTGACAAACTATCGTTGTGGTTTTGATGCGTAGGTAAGAACTGTTCTTGCTAAGCCCGTAGCAGCCACGTAAAATTTGCAACAACAAAGTAGAGGACGTCTAACTTGTTTTTGCAGGGCATGTTGTGATGTGATATGGCCAAGACGTGATGCTATATTTTATTGTATGAGATGATCATGTTTTGTAACCGAAGTTATCGGCAACTGGCAGGAGCCATATGGTTGTCGCTTTATTGTATGAAATGCAAACGCCCTGTAATTGCTTTACTTTATCACTAAGCGGTAGCAATAGTCGTAGAAGCAATAGATGGCGTAATCGACAACGATGCTACGATGGAGATCAAGGTGTCGCGCCGGTGACGGTGGTGATCACGACGGTGCTTCGGAGATGGAGATCACAAGCACAAGATGATGATGGCCATATCATATCACTTATATTGATTGCATGTGATGTTTATCCTTTATGCATCTTATCTTGCTTTGATTGACGGTAGCATTTTAAGATGATCTCTTACTAATTATCAAGAAGTGTTCTCCCTGAGTATGCACCGTTGCGAAAGTTCTTCGTGCTAAGACACCACGTGATGATCGGGTGTGATAGGCTCTACGTTCAAATACAACGGGTGCAAAACAGTTGCACACGCGGAATACTCAGGTTATACTTGACGAGCCTAGCATATACAGATATGGCCTCGGAACACGGAGACCGAAAGGTCGAGCGTGAATCATATAGTAGATATGATCAACATAGAGATGTTCACCATTGAAACTACTCCATCTCACGTGATGATCGGACATGGTTTAGTTGATTTGGATCACGTGATCACTTGGATGACTAGAGAGATGTCTGTCTAAGTGGGAGTTCTTAAGTAATATGATTAATTGAACTTAAATTTATCATGAACTTAGTACCTGATAGTATTTTGCTTGTCTATGTTTGATTGTAGATAGATGGCTCGTGCTATTGTTCCGTTGAATTTTAATGCGTTCCTTGAGAAAGCAAAGTTGAAAGATGATGGTAGCAATTACACGGACTGGGTCCATAACCTGAGGATTATCCTCATTGCTGCACAGAAGAGTTACGTCCTGGAAGCACCGCTGGGTGCCAGGCCTGCTGTTGATGCAACTGACGACGTTAAGAACGTCTGGCAGAGCAAAGCTGATGACTACTCTATAGTTCAGTGTGCCATGCTTTACGGCTTAGAACCGAGTCTTCAACGACGTTTTGAACGTCATGGAGCATATGAGATGTTCCAAGAGTTGAAGTTAATATTTCAAGCAAATGCCCGGATTGAGAGATATGAAGTCTCCAATAAGTTCTACAGCTGCAAGATGGAGGAGAACAGTTCTGTCAGTGAGCATATACTCAAAATGTCTGGGTATAATAATCACTTGATTCAACTGGGAGTTAATCTTCCGGATGATAGTGTCATTGACAGAATTCTCCAATCACTGCCACCAAGCTACAAGAGCTTCGTGATGAACTATAATATGCAAGGGATGAACAAGACTATTCCCGAGCTCTTCGCGATGCTGAAAGCCGCGGAGGTAGAAATCAAGAAGGAGCATCAAGTGTTGATGGTCAACAAGACCACTAGTTTCAAGAAGAAGGGCAAAGGGAAGAAGAAGGGTAACTTCAAAAAGAACAGCAAACAAGTTGCTGCTCAAGAGAAGAAACCCAAGTCTGGACCTAAGCCTGAAACTGAGTGCTTCTATTGCAAGCAGACTGGACACTGGAAGCGGAACTGCCCCAAGTATTTGGCGGACAAGAAGGATGGCAAAGTGAACAAAGGTATATGTGATATACATGTTACTGATGTGTACCTTACTAATGCTCGCAGTAGCACCTGGGTATTTGATATTGGTTCTGTTGCTAATATTTGCAACTCGAAACAGGGACTACGGATTAAGCGAAGATTAGCTAAGGACGAGGTGACGATGCGCGTGGGAAATGGTTCCAAAGTCGATGTGATCGCGGTCGGCACGCTACCTCTACATCTACCATCGGGATTAGTTTTAGACCTGAATAATTGTTATTTGGTGCCTGCGTTGAGCATGAACATTATATCTGGATCTTGTTTGATGCGAGACGGTTATTCATTTAAATCAGAGAATAATGGTTGTTCTATTTATATGAGTAATATCTTTTATGGTCATGCACCCTTGAAGAGTGGTCTATTTTTATTGAATCTCGATAGTAGTGATACACATATTCATAATGTTGAAGCCAAAAGATGCAGAGTTGATAATGATAGTGCAACTTATTTGTGGCACTGCCGTTTAGGTCATATCGGTGTAAAACGCATGAAGAAACTCCATACTGATGGACTTCTGGAATCACTTGATTATGAATCACTTGGTACTTGCGAACCGTGCCTCATGGGCAAGATGACTAAAACACCGTTCTCCGGATCTATGGAGAGTGCAACAGATTTGTTGGAAATCATACATACAGATGTATGTGGCCCGATGAATGTTTAGGCTCGTGGCGGATATCGTTATTTTCTCACCTTCACAGATGATTTGAGCAGATATGGGTATATCTACTTAATGAAGCACAAGTCTGAAACATTTGAAAAGTTCAAAGAATTTCAGAGTGAAGTAGAAAATCATTGTAACAAGAAAATAAAGTTTCTACGATCTGATCGTGGAGGAGAATATTTGAGTTACGAGTTTGGTTTACATTTGAAACAATGCGGAATAGTTTCGCAACTCACGCCACCTGGAACACCACAGCGAAATGGTGTGTCCGAACGTCGTAATCGTACTTTACTTGATATGGTACGATCTATGATGTCTCTTACCGATTTACCGCTATCGTTTTGGGGTTATGCTTTAGAGACGGCCGCATTCACGTTAAATAGGGCACCATCAAAATCCGTTGAGACGACGCCTTATGAACTGTGGTTTGGCAAGAAACCAAAGTTGTCGTTTCTTAAAGTTTGGGGCTGCGATGCTTATGTGAAGAAACTTCAACCAGATAAGCTCGAACCCAAATCAGAGAAATGTGTCTTCATAGGATACCCAAAGGAGACTATTGGGTACACCTTCTATCACAGATCTGAGGGCAAGATTTTTGTTGCTAAATTCGGATCCTTTCTAGAGAAGGAGTTTCTCTTGAAAGAAGTGAGTGGGAGGAAAGTAGAACTTGATGAGATAACTGTATCTACTCCCTTATTGGAAGGTAGTTCATCACAAGAACCGGTTCCTGTGACAACTACACCAATTAGTGAGGAAGCTAATGATATAGATCATGAAACTTCAGATCAAGTTTCTGCTGAATCTCGTAGGTCTACCAGAGTAAGATCCGCACCAGAGTGGTACGATAATCCTATTCTGGAAGTCATGTTACTTGACCATGATGAACCTACGAACTATGAGGAAGCGATGATGAGCCCAGATTCCGCAAAATGGCTAGAGGCCATGAAATCTGAGATGGGATCCATGTATGAAAACAAAGTATGGACTTTGGTTGACTTGACTGATGATCGGCAAGCCATTGAGAATAAATGGATCTTTAAGAAGAAGACTGACGCTGATGGTAATGTTACTGTCTATAAAGCTTGACTTGTTGCGAAAGGTTTTCGACAAGTTCAAGGGGTTGACTACGATGAGACTTTCTCACCCGTAGCAATGCTTAAGTCTGTCCGAATCATGTTGGCTATTGCTGCATTTCATGATTATGAAATTTGGCAATTGGATGTCAAGACTGCATTCTTGAATGGATTTCTAGAAGAAGAGTTGTATATGATGCAGCCTGAAGGTTTTGTTGATCCAAAAGGTGCTAACAAAGTGTGCAAGCTCCAGCGTTCCATTTATGGACTGGTGCAAGCATCTCGGAGTTGGAATAAACGCTTTGATAGTGTGATCAAAGCATATGGTTTTATACAGACTTTTGGAGAAGCCTGTATTTACAAGAAAGTGAGTGGGAGCTCTGTAGCATTTCTAGTTTTATATGTTGATGACATATTATTAATTGGAAATGATATAGAATTTCTGGATAGCATAAAGGGATACTTGAATAAAAGTTTTTCAATGAAAGACCTCGGTGAAGCTGCTTACATATTGGGCATCAAGATCTATAGAGATAGATCAAGACGCTTAATAGGACTTTCACAAAGCACATGTTGGAAATATGCCCTAGAGGCAATAATAAAAGGATTATTATATTTCAATGTTCATGATAATTGTCTTTTTGTTCATGCTATAACTGTATTATCCGGAAATCGTAATACACGTGTGAACACTTAGACCCAATGAGTCCCTAGTGAGCCTCTAGTTGACTGGCTCGTTGTGATCAATAGATAGTCATGGTTTCCTGACTATGGACATTGGATGTCGTTGATAACGGGATCACATCATTAGGAGAATGATGTGATGGACTAGACCCAATCATAAGCATAGCATAAAAGATCGTATAGTTCGTTTGCTAGAAGCTTTGCCAATGTCAAGTATCTATTCCTTCGACCATGAGATCGTGTAACTCCCGGTTACCGTAGGAGTGCCTTGGGTGTATCAAACGTCACAACGTAACTGGGTGACTATAAAGGTGCATTACAGGTATCTCCGAAAGTATCTGTTGGGTTGACACGGATCGAGACTGGGATTTGTCACTCCGTATGACGGAGAGGTATCTCTGGGCCCACTCGGTAATGCATCATCATAATGAGCTCAATGTGACCAAGGTGTTGGCCACGGGATCATGCATTACGGTACGAGTAAAGTGACTTGCCGGGCAACGAGACTGAACAAGGTATTGGGATGCCGACGATCGAGTCTCGGGCAAGTAACGTACCGATTGACAAAGGGAATTGTATACAGGGTTTGATCGAATCCTCGACATCGTGGTTCAACCGATGAAATCATCGAGGAGCATGTGGGAGCCAACATGGATATCCAGACCCCGCTGTTGGTTATTGCCCGAGAGTCGTCTCGGTCATGTCTGCGTGTCTCCCGAACCCGTAGGGTCTACACACTTAAGGTTCGGTGACGCTAGGGTTAGTAGGAAGTCAAGTATGTGACCACCGAATGTTGTTCGGAGTCCCGGATGAGATCCCGGACGTCACAAGGAGTTCCGGAATGGTCCGGAGGTAAAGATTTATATATGGGAAGTCCTGTTTCGGGCATCGGGACAAGTTTCGGGGTTATCGGTATTGTACCGGGACCACCGGAGGGGTCCCGGGGGCCCACCGGGTGGGGCCACCTGCCCCGGGGGGCCACATGGGCTTTAGGGGGTGCGCCTTGGCCTGCATGGGCCAAGGGCACCAGCCCCACATAGGCCCATGCGCCTAGGGTTCAAGGGGGAAGAGTCCTAGGAGGGGAAGGCACCTCCTAGGTGCCTTGGGGGGGAGGGAAACCCCCCTTGGCCGCCGCCCCCCTAGGAGATTGGATCTCCTAGGGCCGGCCACCCCCCCTTGGCCCTCCTATATATAGTGGGGGAGAGGAGGGACTTCATACCTTGAGTCCTTGGCCTTTGGTTGCCTCCTTCTCCCTCCCCAACACCTCTCCTCCTCCGTTGTGTGCTCGGCGAAGCCCTGTCGGAGTACTGCTTCTCCACCATCACCACGCCGTCGTGCTGCCGGTGGAGCTGTCTTCCTCAACCTCTCCTTCCCCCTTGCTGGATCAAGAAGGAGGAGACGTTGCTCGTCCCGTACGTGTGTTGAACACGGAGGTGCTGTCCGTTCAGCACTTGGCATCGGTGATCTGAATCACGTTCGAGTACGACTACATCATCACCTTGCAAGCTTCCGCACGCGATCTACAAGTGGTATGTAGATGCAAACTCTCTCCCATGACTCGTTGCTTAGATGAACTCATAGATGGATCTTGGTGAAGCCATAGGAAAAATTTTAATTTTCTGCAACGTTCCCCAACAGTGGCATCATGAGCTAGGTCTATGCGTAGTTCTCTAATGCACGAGTAGAACACAATTTGTTGTGGGCGTTGATCTTGTCATCTTACTTGCCTCTACTAGTCTTTTCTTGCTCAACGGTATTGTGGGATGAAGCGGCCCGGACCAACCTTACACGTACGCTTACATGAGACCGGTTCCACCGACTGACATGCACTAGTTGCATAAGGTGGCTGGCGGGTGTCTGTCTCTCCCACTTTAGTTGGAGCGGAATCGATGAACAGGGCCCTTATGAAGGGTAAATAGAAGTTGACAAAATCACGTTGTGGTGATTCGTAGGTAAGAAAACGTTCTTGCTAGAACCCAATCGCAGCCACGTAAAAGATGCAACAACAACTAGAGGACGTCTAACTTGTTTTTGCAGCGATTGATCATGTGATGTGATATGGCCAGAAGTTGTGATGAATGTTGAATTGTGATGTATGAGATCATGTTCTTGTAATAGGATTCACGACTTGCATGTCGATGAGTATGACAACCGGCAGGAGCCATAGGAGTTGTCTTTATTTTTGTATGACCTGCGTGTCATTGAAGAACGCCATGTAAACTACTTTACTTCATTACTAAACGCGTTAGTCATAGAAGTAGAAGTAGTCGTTGGCGTGACAACTTCATGAAGACACGATGATGGAGATCATGATGATGGAGATCATGGTGTCAAGCCGGTGACAAGATGATCATGGAGCCCCGAAGATGGAGATCAATGGAGCTTGATGATATTGGCCATATCATGTCACAACCATATAATTGCATGTGATGTTTATTATGTTTATGCATCTTGTTTACTTAGGACGACGGTAGTAAATAAGATGATCCCTTACAAAATTTCAAGAAGTGTTCTCCCCTAACTGTGCACCGTTGCTACAGTTCGTCGTTTCTAAGCACCACGTGATGATCGGGTGTGATGGATCCTTACGTTCACATACAACGGGTGTAAGACAGTTTTACACAGCGAAAACACTTAGGGTTAACTTGACGAGCCTAGCATGTGCAGACATGGCCTCGGAACACGGAGACCGAAAGGTCGAACACGAGTCGTATGGAAGATACGATCAACATGAAGATGTTCACCGACGATGACTAGTCCGTCTCACGTGATGATCGGACACGGGCTAGTCGACTCGGATCGTGTAACACTTAGATGACTAGAGGGATGTCTAATCTAAGTGGGAGTTCATAATTTTGATTAAGAACTTTATTATCATGAACTTAGTCTAAAACCTTTGCAAATATGTCTTGTAGATCAATGGCCAACGCTAATGTCAACATGAACTTCAACGCGTTCCTAGAGAAAACCAAGCTGAAAGATGATGGCAGCAACTATACGGACTGGGTCCGGAACCTGAGGATCATCCTCATAGCTGCCAGGAAGCAATATGTCCTAGAAGGACCGCTAGGTGCCGCTCCCGTCCCAGAGAACCAAGACGTTATGAACGCTTGGCAAACTCGCGCTGATGATTACTCCCTCGTTCAGTGCGGCATGCTTTACAGCTTAGAACCGGGGCTCCAAAAGCGTTTTGAGCATCACGGAGCATATGAGATGTTCGAAGAGCTGAAACTAGTTTTCCAAGCTCATGCCCGGGTCGAGAGATATGATGTCTCCGACAAGTTCTACAGTTGTAAGATGGAGGAGAACAGTTCTGTCAGTGAACACATCCTGAAGATGTCTGGGTTGCACGCACGTATGACCCAGTTGAACATTAACCTCCCAGATGAGGCGGTCATTGACAGAATCCTCCAGTCGCTCCCACCAAGCTACAAGAGCTTTGTGATGAACTACAACATGCAGGGGATGGTAAAGACCATTCCTGAAGTGTTCTCGATGCTGAAGTCAGCAGAGGCTGAAATCAAGAAAGAACATCAAGTGTTGATGGTCAATAAGACCACTAAGTTCAAGAAGGGCAAGGGTAAGAAGAACTTCAAGAAGGAGGGCAAAGATGTTGCCGCGCCCGGTAAGCCTGTTGCCGGGAAGAAGTCAAAGAATGGACCCAAGCCTGAGACTGAGTGCTTTTATTGCAAGGGGAAGGGGCACTGGAAGCGGAACTGCCCCAAATACTTAGCGGATAAGAAGGCCGGCAACACCAAAGGTATATTTGATATACATGTAATTGATGTGTACCTTACCAGTACTCGAAGTAACTCCTGGGTATTTGATACCGGTGCCGTTGCTCACATATGTAACTCACAGCAGGAGCTGCGGAATAAACGGAGACTGGCGAAGGACGAGGTGACGATGCGCGTCGGGAATGGTTCCAGGGTCGATGTGATCGCCGTCGGCACGCTGCCTCTACATTTACCTACGGGATTAGTTTTAAACCTCAATAATTGTTATTTAGTGCCAAGTTTGAGCATGAACATTGTATCTGGATCTCGTTTAATACGAGATGGCTACTCATTTAAGTCTGAGAATAATGGTTGTTCGATTTATATGAGAGATATGTTTTATGGTCATGCTCCGATGGTCAATGGTTTATTCTTGATGAATCTCGAGCGTAATATTACACATGTTCATAGTGTGGATGCCAAAAGATGTAAAGTTGATAACGATAGTCCCACATACTTGTGGCACTGCCGCCTTGGTCACATTGGTGTCAAGCGCATGAAGAAGCTCCATGCTGATGGACTTTTAGAGTCTCTTGATTATGAATCATTTGACACATGCGAACCTTGCCTCTTAGGCAAAATGACCAAGACTCGTTCTCCGGAACAATGGAGCGAGCAACCAACTTGTTGGAAATCATACATACCGATGTGTGCGGTCCAATGAGCGTTGAGGCTCGCAGAGGATATCGTTATGTTCTCACTCTCACTGATGACTTGAGTAGATATGGGTATGTCTACTTAATGAAACACAAGTCTGAGACCTTTGAAAAGTTCAAGGAATTTCAGAGTGAAGTAGAGAATCAACGTGACTGTAAGATAAAGTTCCTACGATCAGATCGTGGGGGCGAATACTTAAGTCACGAATTTGGTACACACTTAAGAAAATGTGGAATCGTTTCACAACTCACGCCGCCTGGAACACCTCAGCGAAACGGTGTGTCCGAACGTCGTAATCGCACTCTATTGGATATGGTGCGGTCTATGATGTCTCTTACCGATTTACCGCTATCATTTTGGGGATACGCTCTAGAGACAGCTACATTCACTTTAAATAGGGCACCGTCTAAATCCGTTGAGACGACACCGTATGAATTATGGTTTGGGAAGAAACCTAAGCTGTCGTTTCTAAAAGTTTGGGGATGCGATGCTTATGTCAAGAAACTTCAACCTGAAAAGCTCGAACCCAAGTCGGAAAATGCATCTTCATAGGATACCCTAAGGAAACTGTCGGGTATACCTTTTACTTGAGATCCGAAGGCAAGATCTTTGTTGCCAAGAACGGATGCTTTCTGGAAAAAGAGTTTCTCTCGAAAGAAGTAAGTGGGAGGAAAGTAGAACTCGATGAAGTACTACCTCTCGAACGGGAAAGTGGTGCAGCGCAGGAAACCGTTCCTGTGATGCCCACACCAACTGAAGAGGAAAACGTTGATGATGATCAAGGTACTTCAGATCTAGTTGCTACTGAACTTCGAAGGTCCACAAGGACACGTTCCGCACCAGAGTGGTACGGCAACCCTGTCATGGAAATCATGTTGCTAGACAACAATGAACCTTCGAACTATGAAGAAGCAATGGCGGGCCCGGATTCCAACAAATGGCTTGAGGCCATGAAATCCGAGATAGAATCCATGTATGAAAACAAAGTATGGACTTTGACAGACTTGCCCGATGATCGGCGAGCGATAGAAAATAAATGGATTTTTAAGAAGAAGACGGACGCGGATGGTAATGTTACCATCTATAAAGCTCGACTTGTCGCTAAGGGTTATCGACAAGTTCAAGGGATTGACTACGACGAGACATTCTCTCCCGTAGCGAAGCTTAAGTCCGTCCGAATCATGTTAGCAATTGCCGCATACTATGATTATGAGATATGGCAGATGGACGTCAAGACGGCATTCCTTAATGGACATCTTAAGGAAGAGCTGTATATGATGCAGCCGGAAGGTTTTGTCGTTCCTCAGAACGCTAACAAAGTATGCAAGCTCCAACGATCCATTTATGGACTGGTGCAAGCATCTCGGAGTTGGAACATTCGCTTTGATGAAATGATCAAAGCGTTTGGGTTTATGCAGACTTATGGAGAAGCCTGCGTTTACAAGAAAGTGAGTGGGAGCTCCGTAGCATTTCTCCTGTTATATGTAGATGACATACTCTTGATGGGAAATGATACGACACTCCTGGACAGCATTAAGGCCTATTTGAACAAGTGTTTTTCAATGAAGGACCTTGGAGAAGCTGCTTATATATTAGGCATCAAGATCTATAGAGATAGATCGAGACGCCTCATAGGTCTTTCACAAAGCACATACCTTGATAAGATTTTGAAGAGGTTCAAAATGGATCAGTCCAAGAAGGGGTTCTTGCCTATGTTACAAGGTGTGAGATTGAGCTCGGCTCAGTCACCGACCACGGCAAAAGATAAAGAAGAGATGAGTGTCATCCCCTATGCTTCAGCCATAGGATCTATTATGTATGCCATGCTGTGTACCAGACCCGATGTAAACCTTGCCGTAAGTTTGGTTGCAAGATACCAAAGTAACCCCGGCAAGGAACACTGGACAGCGGTCAAGAATATCCTGAAGTACCTGAAAAGGACAAAGGACATGTTTCTCGTTTATGGAGGAGACGAAGAGCTCGTCGTAAAGGGTTACGTCGACGCTAGCTTCGACTCAGATCTGGATGATTCTAAGTCACAAACCGGATACGTGTATATGTTGAATGGTGGAGCAGTAAGCTGGTGCAGCTGCAAGCAGAGCGTCGTGGCGGGATCTACGTGTGAAGCGGAGTACATGGCAGCCTCGGAGGCAGCGCATGAAGCGATTTGGATGAAGGAGTTCATCGCCGACCTAGGAGTCATACCCAATGCGTCGGGGCCGATCAAACTCTTCTGTGACAACACTGGAGCTATTGCCCTTGCCAAGGAGCCCAGGTTTCACAAGAAGACCAGGCACATCAAGCGTCGTTTCAACTCCATCCGTGAAAATGTTCAAGATGGAGACATAGAGATTTGCAAAGTGCACACGGATCTGAATGTCGCAGATCCGTTGACTAAACCTCTCTCGCGTGCAAAACATGATCAACACCAGAACTCTATGGGTGTTCGATTCATCACAATGTAACTAGATTGGTGACTCTAGTGCAAGTGGGAGACTGTTGGAAATATGCCCTAGAGGCAATAATAAAAGGATTATTATATTTCAATGTTCATGATAATTGTCTTTTTGTTCATGCTATAACTGTATTATCCGGAAATCGTAATACACGTGTGAACACTTAGACCCAATGAGTCCCTAGTGAGCCTCTAGTTGACTGGCTCGTTGTGATCAATAGATAGTCATGGTTTCCTGACTATGGACATTGGATGTCGTTGATAACGGGATCACATCATTAGGAGAATGATGTGATGGACTAGACCCAATCATAAGCATAGCATAAAAGATCGTATAGTTCGTTTGCTAGAAGCTTTGCCAATGTCAAGTATCTATTCCTTCGACCATGAGATCGTGTAACTCCCGGTTACCGTAGGAGTGCCTTGGGTGTATCAAACGTCACAACGTAACTGGGTGACTATAAAGGTGCATTACAGGTATCTCCGAAAGTATCTGTTGGGTTGACACGGATCGAGACTGGGATTTGTCACTCCGTATGACGGAGAGGTATCTCTGGGCCCACTCGGTAATGCATCATCATAATGAGCTCAATGTGACCAAGGTGTTGGCCACGGGATCATGCATTACGGTACGAGTAAAGTGACTTGCCGGGCAACGAGACTGAACAAGGTATTGGGATGCCGACGATCGAGTCTCGGGCAAGTAACGTACCGATTGACAAAGGGAATTGTATACAGGGTTTGATCGAATCCTCGACATCGTGGTTCAACCGATGAAATCATCGAGGAGCATGTGGGAGCCAACATGGATATCCAGACCCCGCTGTTGGTTATTGCCCGAGAGTCGTCTCGGTCATGTCTGCGTGTCTCCCGAACCCATAGGGTCTACACACTTAAGGTTCGGTGACGCTAGGGTTAGTAGGAAGTCAAGTATGTGACCACCGAATGTTGTTCGGAGTCCCGGATGAGATCCCGGACGTCACGAGGAGTTCCGGAATGGTCCGGAGGTAAAGATTTATATATGGGAAGTCCTGTTTCGGGCATCGGGACAAGTTTCGGGGTTATCGGTATTGTACCGGGACCACCGGAGGGGTCCCGGGGGCCCACCGGGTGGGGCCACCTGCCCCGGGGGGCCACATGGGCTGTAGGGGGTGCGCCTTGGCCTGCATGGGCCAAGGGCACCAGCCCCACATAGGCCCATGCGCCTAGGGTTCAAGGGGGAAGAGTCCTAGGAGGGGAAGGCACCTCCTAGGTGCCTTGGGGGGGAGGGAAACCCCCCTTGGCCGCCGCCCCCCTAGGAGATTGGATCTCCTAGGGCCGGCCACCCCCCCCTTGGCCCTCCTATATATAGTGGGGGAGAGGAGGGACTTCATACCTTGAGTCCTTGGCCTTTGGTTGCCTCCTTCTCCCTCCCCAACACCTCTCCTCCTCCGTTGTGTGCTCGGCGAAGCCCTGTCGGAGTACTGCTTCTCCACCATCACCACGCCGTCGTGCTGCCGGTGGAGCTGTCTTCCTCAACCTCTCCTTCCCCCTTGCTGGATCAAGAAGGAGGAGACGTTGCTCGTCCCGTACGTGTGTTGAACACGGAGGTGCTGTCCGTTCAGCACTTGGCATCGGTGATCTGAATCACGTTCGAGTACGACTACATCATCACCTTGCAAGCTTCCGCACGCGATCTACAAGTGGTATGTAGATGCAAACTCTCTCCCATGACTCGTTGCTTAGATGAACTCATAGATGGATCTTGGTGAAGCCGTAGGAAAAATTTTAATTTTCTGCAACGTTCCCCAACAGTGGCATCATGAGCTAGGTCTATGCGTAGTTCTCTAATGCACGAGTAGAACACAATTTGTTGTGGGCGTTGATCTTGTCATCTTACTTGCCTCTACTAGTCTTTTCTTGCTCAACGGTATTGTGGGATGAAGCGGCCCGGACCAACCTTACACGTACGCTTACGTGAGACCGGTTCCACCGACTGACATGCACTAGTTGCATAAGGTGGCTGGCGGGTGTCTGTCTCTCCCACTTTAGTTGGAGCGGAATCGATGAACAGGGCCCTTATGAAGGGTAAATAGAAGTTGACAAAATCACGTTGTGGTGATTCGTAGGTAAAAAAACGTTCTTGCTAGAACCCAATCGCAGCCACGTAAAAGATGCAACAACAACTAGAGGACGGCTAACTTGTTTTTGCAGCGATTGATCATGTGATGTGATATGGCCAGAAGTTGTGATGAATGTTGAATTGTGATGTATGAGATCATGTTCTTGTAATAGGATTCACGACTTGCATGTCGATGAGTATGACAACCGGCAGGAGCCATAGGAGTTGTCTTTATTTTTGTATGACCTGCGTGTCATTGAAGAACGCCATGTAAACTACTTTACTTCATTACTAAACGCGTTAGTCATAGAAGTAGAAGTAGTCGTTGGCGTGACAACTTCATGAAGACACGATGATGGAGATCATGATGATGGAGATCATGGTGTCAAGCCGGTGACAAGATGATCATGGAGCCCCGAAGATGGAGATCAATGGAGCTTGATGATATTGGCCATATCATGTCACAACCATATAATTGCATGTGATGTTTATTATGTTTATGCATCTTGTTTACTTAGGACGACGGTAGTAAATAAGATGATCCCTTACAAAATTTCAAGAAGTGTTCTCCCCTAACTGTGCACCGTTGCTACAGTTCGTCGTTTCTAAGCACCACGTGATGATCGGGTGTGATGGATCCTTACGTTCACATACAACGGGTGTAAGACAGTTTTACACAGCGAAAACACTTAGGGTTAACTTGACGAGCCTAGCATGTGCAGACATGGCCTCGGAACACGGAGACCGAAAGGTCGAACACGAGTCGTATGGAAGATACGATCAACATGAAGATGTTCACCGACGATGACTAGTCCGTCTCACGTGATGATCGGACACGGGCTAGTCGACTCGGATCGTGTAACACTTAGATGACTAGAGGGATGTCTAATCTAAGTGGGAGTTCATAATTTTGATTAAGAACTTTATTATCATGAACTTAGTCTAAAACCTTTGCAAATATGTCTTGTAGATCAATGGCCAACGCTAATGTCAACATGAACTTCAACGCGTTCCTAGAGAAAACCAAGCTGAAAGATGATGGCAGCAACTATACGGACTGGGTCCGGAACCTGAGGATCATCCTCATAGCTGCCAGGAAGCAATATGTCCTAGAAGGACCGCTAGGTGCCGCTCCCGTCCCAGAGAACCAAGACGTTATGAACGCTTGGCAAACTCGCGCTGATGATTACTCCCTCGTTCAGTGCGGCATGCTTTACAGCTTAGAACCGGGGCTCCAAAAGCGTTTTGAGCATCACGGAGCATATGAGATGTTCGAAGAGCTGAAACTAGTTTTCCAAGCTCATGCCCGGGTCGAGAGATATGATGTCTCCGACAAGTTCTACAGTTGTAAGATGGAGGAGAACAGTTCTGTCAGTGAACACATCCTGAAGATGTCTGGGTTGCACGCACGTATGACCCAGTTGAACATTAACCTCCCAGATGAGGCGGTCATTGACAGAATCCTCCAGTCTCTCCCACCAAGCTACAAGAGCTTTGTGATGAACTACAACATGCAGGGGATGGTAAAGACCATTCCTGAAGTGTTCTCGATGCTGAAGTCAGCAGAGGCTGAAATCAAGAAAGAACATCAAGTGTTGATGGTCAATAAGACCACTAAGTTCAAGAAGGGCAAGGGTAAGAAGAACTTCAAGAAGGAGGGCAAAGATGTTGCCGCGCCCGGTAAGCCTGTTGCCGGGAAGAAGTCAAAGAATGGACCCAAGCCTGAGACTGAGTGCTTTTATTGCAAGGGGAAGGGGCACTGGAAGCGGAACTGCCCCAAATACTTAGCGGATAAGAAGGCCGGCAACACCAAAGGTATATTTGATATACATGTAATTGATGTGTACCTTACCAGTACTCGAAGTAACTCCTGGGTATTTGATACCGGTGCCGTTGCTCACATATGTAACTCACAATAGGAGCTGCGGAATAAACGGAGACTGGCGAAGGACGAGGTGACGATGCGCGTCGGGAATGGTTCCAGGGTCGATGTGATCGCCGTCGGCACGCTGCCTCTACATTTACCTACGGGATTAGTTTTAAACCTCAATAATTGTTATTTAGTGCCAAGTTTGAGCATGAACATTGTATCTGGATCTCGTTTAATACGAGATGGCTACTCATTTAAGTCTGAGAATAATGGTTGTTCGATTTATATGAGAGATATGTTTTATGGTCATGCTCCGATGGTCAATGGTTTATTCTTGATGAATCTCGAGCGTAATATTACACATGTTCATAGTGTGGATGCCAAAAGATGTAAAGTTGATAACGATAGTCCCACATACTTGTGGCACTGCCGCCTTGGTCACATTGGTGTCAAGCGCATGAAGAAGCTCCATGCTGATGGACTTTTAGAGTCTCTTGATTATGAATCATTTGACACATGCGAACCTTGCCTCTTAGGCAAAATGACCAAGACTCGTTCTCCGGAACAATGGAGCGAGCAACCAACTTGTTGGAAATCATACATACCGATGTGTGCGGTCCAATGAGCGTTGAGGCTCGCAGAGGATATCGTTATGTTCTCACTCTCACTGATGACTTGAGTAGATATGGGTATGTCTACTTAATGAAACACAAGTCTGAGACCTTTGAAAAGTTCAAGGAATTTCAGAGTGAAGTAGAGAATCAACGTGACTGTAAGATAAAGTTCCTACGATCAGATCGTGGGGGCGAATACTTAAGTCACGAATTTGGTACACACTTAAGAAAATGTGGAATCGTTTCACAACTCACGCCGCCTGGAACACCTCAGCGAAACGGTGTGTCCGAACGTCGTAATCGCACTCTATTGGATATGGTGCGGTCTATGATGTCTCTTACCGATTTACCGCTATCATTTTGGGGATACGCTCTAGAGACAGCTACATTCACTTTAAATAGGGCACCGTCTAAATCCGTTGAGACGACACCGTATGAATTATGGTTTGGGAAGAAACCTAAGCTGTCGTTTCTAAAAGTTTGGGGATGCGATGCTTATGTCAAGAAACTTCAACCTGAAAAGCTCGAACCCAAGTCGGAAAAATGCATCTTCATAGGATACCCTAAGGAAACTGTCGGGTATACCTTCTACTTGAGATCCGAAGGCAAGATCTTTGTTGCCAAGAACGGATGCTTTCTGGAAAAAGAGTTTCTCTCGAAAGAAGTAAGTGGGAGGAAAGTAGAACTCGATGAAGTACTACCTCTCGAACAGGAAAGTGGTGCAGCGCAGGAAACCGTTCCTGTGATGCCCACACCAACTGAAGAGGAAAACGTTGATGATGATCAAGGTACTTCAGATCTAGTTGCTACTGAACTTCGAAGGTCCACAAGGACACGTTCCGCACCAGAGTGGTACGGCAACCCTGTCATGGAAATCATGTTGCTAGACAACAATGAACCTTCGAACTATGAAGAAGCAATGGCGGGCCCGGATTCCAACAAATGGCTTGAGGCCATGAAATCCGAGATAGAATCCATGTATGAAAACAAAGTATGGACTTTGACAGACTTGCCCGATGATCGGCGAGCGATAGAAAATAAATGGATTTTTAAGAAGAAGACGGACGCGGATGGTAATGTTACCATCTATAAAGCTCGACTTGTCGCTAAGGGTTATCGACAAGTTCAAGGGATTGACTACGACGAGACATTCTCTCCCGTAGCGAAGCTTAAGTCCGTCCGAATCATGTTAGCAATTGCCGCATACTATGATTATGAGATATGGCAGATGGACGTCAAGACGGCATTCCTTAATGGACATCTTAAGGAAGAGCTGTATATGATGCAGCCGGAAGGTTTTGTCGTTCCTCAGAACGCTAACAAAGTATGCAAGCTCCAGCGATCCATTTATGGACTGGTGCAAGCATCTCGGAGTTGGAACATTCGCTTTGATGAAATGATCAAAGCGTTTGGGTTTATGCAGACTTATGGAGAAGCCTGCGTTTACAAGAAAGTGAGTGGGAGCTCCGTAGCATTTCTCCTGTTATATGTAGATGACATACTCTTGATGGGAAATGATACGACACTCCTGGACAGCATTAAGGCCTATTTGAACAAGTGTTTTTCAATGAAGGACCTTGGAGAAGCTGCTTATATATTAGGCATCAAGATCTATAGAGATAGATCGAGACGCCTCATAGGTCTTTCACAAAGCACATACCTTGATAAGATTTTGAAGAGGTTCAAAATGGATCAGTCCAAGAAGGGGTTCTTGCCTATGTTACAAGGTGTGAGATTGAGCTCGGCTCAGTCACCGACCACGGCAAAAGATAAAGAAGAGATGAGTGTCATCCCCTATGCTTCAGCCATAGGATCTATTATGTATGCCATGCTGTGTACCAGACCCGATGTAAACCTTGCCGTAAGTTTGGTTGCAAGATACCAAAGTAACCCCGGCAAGGAACACTGGACAGCGGTCAAGAATATCCTGAAGTACCTGAAAAGGACAAAGGACATGTTTCTCGTTTATGGAGGAGACGAAGAGCTCGTCGTAAAGGGTTACGTCGACGCTAGCTTCGACTCAGATCTGGATGACTCTAAGTCACAAACCGGATACGTGTATATGTTGAATGGTGGAGCAGTAAGCTGGTGCAGCTGCAAGCAGAGCGTCGTGGCGGGATCTACGTGTGAAGCGGAGTACATGGCAGCCTCGGAGGCAGCGCATGAAGCGATTTGGATGAAGGAGTTCATCGCCGACCTAGGAGTCATACCCAATGCGTCGGGGCCGATCAAACTCTTCTGTGACAACACTGGAGCTATTGCCCTTGCCAAGGAGCCCAGGTTTCACAAGAAGACCAGGCACATCAAGCGTCGTTTCAACTCCATCCGTGAAAATGTTCAAGATGGAGACATAGAGATTTGCAAAGTGCACACGGATCTGAATGTCGCAGATCCGTTGACTAAACCTCTCTCGCGTGCAAAACATGATCAACACCAGAACTCTATGGGTGTTCGATTCATCACAATGTAACTAGATTGGTGACTCTAGTGCAAGTGGGAGACTGTTGGAAATATGCCCTAGAGGCAATAATAAAAGGATTATTATATTTCAATGTTCATGATAATTGTCTTTTTGTTCATGCTATAACTGTATTATCCGGAAATCGTAATACACGTGTGAACACTTAGACCCAATGAGTCCCTAGTGAGCCTCTAGTTGACTGGCTCGTTGTGATCAATAGATAGTCATGGTTTCCTGACTATGGACATTGGATGTCGTTGATAACGGGATCACATCATTAGGAGAATGATGTGATGGACTAGACCCAATCATAAGCATAGCATAAAAGATCGTATAGTTCGTTTGCTAGAAGCTTTGCCAATGTCAAGTATCTATTCCTTCGACCATGAGATCGTGTAACTCCCGGTTACCGTAGGAGTGCCTTGGGTGTATCAAACGTCACAACGTAACTGGGTGACTATAAAGGTGCATTACAGGTATCTCCGAAAGTATCTGTTGGGTTGACACGGATCGAGACTGGGATTTGTCACTCCGTATGACGGAGAGGTATCTCTGGGCCCACTCGGTAATGCATCATCATAATGAGCTCAATGTGACCAAGGTGTTGGCCACGGGATCATGCATTACGGTACGAGTAAAGTGACTTGCCGGGCAACGAGACTGAACAAGGTATTGGGATGCCGACGATCGAGTCTCGGGCAAGTAACGTACCGATTGACAAAGGGAATTGTATACAGGGTTTGATCGAATCCTCGACATCGTGGTTCAACCGATGAAATCATCGAGGAGCATGTGGGAGCCAACATGGATATCCAGACCCCGCTGTTGGTTATTGCCCGAGAGTCGTCTCGGTCATGTCTGCGTGTCTCCCGAACCCATAGGGTCTACACACTTAAGGTTCGGTGACGCTAGGGTTAGTAGGAAGTCAAGTATGTGACCACCGAATGTTGTTCGGAGTCCCGGATGAGATCCCGGACGTCACGAGGAGTTCCGGAATGGTCCGGAGGTAAAGATTTATATATGGGAAGTCCTGTTTCGGGCATCGGGACAAGTTTCGGGGTTATCGGTATTGTACCGGGACCACCGGAGGGGTCCCGGGGGCCCACCGGGTGGGGCCACCTGCCCCGGGGGGCCACATGGGCTGTAGGGGGTGCGCCTTGGCCTGCATGGGCCAAGGGCACCAGCCCCACATAGGCCCATGCGCCTAGGGTTCAAGGGGGAAGAGTCCTAGGAGGGGAAGGCACCTCCTAGGTGCCTTGGGGGGGAGGGAAACCCCCCTTGGCCGCCGCCCCCCTAGGAGATTGGATCTCCTAGGGCCGGCCACCCCCCCTTGGCCCTCCTATATATAGTGGGGGAGAGGAGGGACTTCATACCTTGAGTCCTTGGCCTTTGGTTGCCTCCTTCTCCCTCCCCAACACCTCTCCTCCTCCGTTGTGTGCTCGGCGAAGCCCTGTCGGAGTACTGCTTCTCCACCATCACCACGCCGTCGTGCTGCCGGTGGAGCTGTCTTCCTCAACCTCTCCTTCCCCCTTGCTGGATCAAGAAGGAGGAGACGTTGCTCGTCCCGTACGTGTGTTGAACACGGAGGTGCTGTCCGTTCAGCACTTGGCATCGGTGATCTGAATCACGTTCGAGTACGACTACATCATCACCTTGCAAGCTTCCGCACGCGATCTACAAGTGGTATGTAGATGCAAACTCTCTCCCATGACTCGTTGCTTAGATGAACTCATAGATGGATCTTGGTGAAGCCGTAGGAAAAATTTTAATTTTCTGCAACGTTCCCCAACAGCACATACCTTGACAAAATTTTGAAAAAGTTCAAAATGGATCAGGCAAAGAAAGGATTCTTGCCTGTGCTACAAGGTGTGAAGTTGAGTCAAACTCAATGCCCGACCACAGCAGAAGATAGAGAGAAAATGAAAGGTGTTCCCTATGCTTCAGCCATAGGCTCTATCATGTATGCAATGCTGTGTACCAGACCTGACGTATGCTTAGCAATAAGCTTGGCAGGAAGGTACCAAAGTAATCCAGGAGTGGATCACTGGACAGCGGTCAAGAACATCCTGAAATACCTGAAAAGGATTAAGGATATGTTTCTCGTATATGGAGATGACAAAGAGCTAGTCGTAAATGGTTACGTCGATGCAAGCTTTGACACTGATCCGGACGATTCTAAATCGCAAACCGGATACGTGTTTATATTAAACGGTGGAGCTGTAAGTTGGTGCAGTTCTAAACAAAGCGTCGTGGCGGGATCTACATGTGAAGCGGAGTATATAGCTGCTTCTGAAGCAGCAAATGAAGGAGTCTGGATGAAGGAGTTCATTTCCGATCTAGGTGTCATACCTAGTGCATCGGGACCAATGAAGATCTTCTGTGACAATACTGGTGCAATTGCCTTGGCAAAGGAATCCAGATTTCACAAGAGGACCAAGCACATCAAGAGACGCTTCAATTCCATTCGGGACCAAGTCCAAGTGGGAGACATAGAGATTTGCAAGATACATACGGATCTGAATGTTGCAGACCCGTTGACTAAGCCTCTCTCATGAGCAAAACATGATCAACACCAAGACTCCATGGGTGTTAGAATCATTACTATGTAATCTAGATTATTGACTCTAGTGCAAGTGGGAGACTGAAGGAAATATGCCCTAGAGGCAATAATAAAGTTATTATTTATTTCCTCATATCATGATAAATGTTTATTATTCATGCTAGAATTGTATTAACCGGAAACATGATACATGTGTGAATACATAGACAAACATATAGTCACTAGTATGCCTCTACTTGACTAGCTCATTAATCAAAGATGGTTATGTTTCCTAACCATAGACATGTGTTGTCATTTGATTAAATGGGATCACATCATTAGGAGAATGATGTGATTGACATGACCCATCCCGTTAGCTTAGCACTTGATCGTTTAGTATTCTGCTATTGCTTTCTTCATGACTTATACATGTTCCTGTAACTATGAGAATTATGCAACTCCCGTTTACCGGAGGAACACTTTGGGTACTACCAAACGTCACAACGTAACTGGGTGATTATAAAGGAGTACTACAGGTGTCTCCGAAGGTACATGTTGAGTTGGCATGATTCGAGATTAGGATTTGTCACTCCGATTGTCGGAGAGGTATCTCTGGGCCCTCTCGATAATACTCATCACCTAAGCCTTGCAAGAATGTAACTAATGAGTTAGTTATGAGATGACGTATTATGGAACGAGTAAAGAGACTTGCCGGTAACGAGATTGAACTAGGTATTGGATACCGACGATCAAATCTCGGGCAAGTAACATACCGATGACAAAGGGAACAACGTATGTTGTTGTGCGGTTTGACCGATAAAGATCTTCGTAGAATATGTAGGAACCAATATGGGCATCCAGGTCCCGCTATTGGTTATTGACCAGAGACGTGTCTCGGTCATGTCTACATTGTTCTCGAACCGTAGGGTCCACACGCTTAAGGTTTCGATGACAGTTATATTATGAGTTTATATATTTTGATGTACCGAAGTTTGTTCGGAGTCCCGGATATGATCACGGACATGACGAGGAGTCTCGAAATGGTCGAGACATAAAGATTGATATATTGGACGGATATATTTGGACACCGGAAAGGTTCCGGGAGAGTTTGGGAATATACCGGAGCTCCGGGAGGTTACCGGAACCCCCCGGTAAGTATATGGGCCTTATTGGGCCCTAGTGGAAGGGAGGGAGAAGGAGCAAGGGAGGAGGCGCCCCCCCCCCCCCAAGCCCAATCCGAATTGGGAGGGGGGCCGGCCCCCCCTTTCCTTCTCTCCTTCCCCCTCTTCCTTCCTACTACTACTACTCCTTCCTTTCCCCTCCAACTTGGATTAGGAAAAGGAGGGGAAACCTACTTGGAGTAGGTTTCCCCCTCCCTATGGCGCGCCCCCCCTTGGGCCGGCCACCTCCTCCCTCCCTCCTTTATATACGGGGGTAGGGGGGCACCCTAGACACACAAGTTGATCATTGAGATCGTTCCTTAGCCATGTGCGGTGCCCCCCTCCACGATATTACACCTCGGTCATATTGTAGCGGTGCTTAGGCGAAGCCCTGCGACAGGAGAACATCAAGATCGTCACCACGCCGTCGTGCTGACGGAACTCCCCCCCGGCGCCTCTGCTGGATCGGAGATCGGGGGTGCGTCATCGAGCTGTACGCGTGTCAAGAACTCGGAGGTACCGGAGTAACGGTGCTTGGATCGGTCGGACCGGGAAGACGTACGACTACTTCCTCTATGTTGCGTCAACGCTTCCGCTTCGGTCTACGAGGGTACGTAGACAATACTCTCCCCTCGTTGCTATATCATCACCATGATCTTGCGTGTGCGTAGGAAATTTTTTGAAATTACTACGTTCCCCAACAATATCAACGGCCCATTGTTGGAAAAGGCGCCCCCCAAACAGGACGATGTGAAAAAGCTTCTTCCTGATCATCAGCTTGAAGTAGTAATACTCCCTTGCAGATACATATTTTCTTGATTGAACAGGTTCGTCCTCCTCATCCTGGTTGTCCTCGTTATCATATGAATGAAGATTCATAACATTAAACAAATGGGAGACCCTTAAAATAGACATGTCTAAGTGATGAGACTTACCTGGGGGCAAATCAGCCAAGTGTTCATCAAATTGTTCAGAATTATCAAATGTAGTCTGCATTGTGTCATCATCTATTTCTGTTAAATTAATAGTTGTAGGCAAGTCAGTAGACCGGTCTTGACCTCGTTCTGAACTACCAGCTGTACCTTTTAAACACAAGAAGTTCAAAATATTAGTTTTTGTTGTTGTTTTAATTGACCATGTTGCAAATCTAAAACTATAAAATCATACCCGTGTTAGACTCATGGTCTTCATCTTCTTTTGTAGGAACATACGGCAACCATCGATTCCAACCAGTCTCCCCACCAGGAAAGAATAATGGATACGCCAAAGGGTCATAACAACCATAGTATGCTCTAATATACAAGGGACGCTCTCCTGATCCATGCACGACAACATGTCGATCAAAGCAGTTCTGTGTGTCACCCCCTTCAACCCATATCGCCACAACCTGGGAAGTTGTCGAGGCATTGTACCGTCACTGATCTAGGGTTATATCTGTTTTTATTTCAATTCTATATTCATCAAGGCTTGCTGAAGAACCAACATCTGAAAAGTCTGCACGTAAGGGTTGTGTTGTAGTATACTTAGAATTTTTCGAATGAGATCAATACTAAGATCCGGTGACCTCTGGACCCAGTGCGCCAAGCTGTCATCCGTATCATAAATATATAGTTGCAAATGTCGCGGACCATGTTCACCATGAACCAAATGATCCAAACGGTGGTACGGTTGTCCATGTGCACGGAATGTATATATCCCAGTTCCTGCTGCAGTGCTGACTCGCTGGTCGAGTGTCACTCCAAGACTCGTGAATGAGAAGTGTGAGTTGAAATACCTTATGTTATCTCTAAAATATTTAGCATCATCATCATCCTGACTTGTAAACAATCGTTTCAACTGGGCAGGCACATCTGGAATAGATATGCTAGCTTTTCCTTTTCTACAACAGAATGCCGGCCCCTCGTATTGAAATCGCATTGCTCCACAATAGCTGCAATCTTTAACTTTCCTCAAAACATGATGCTTCTTTGGCAGGTTATGGTAGGCTTGGTTATCATCAGCATAAAGGCGTATGCCATCAGCAGATACTTGGTATGATTCAAATTGGGCATCTGGATATGGACATTTAATTAATTTACATGTTTGAAATGGTAGAGTGTTTTGTTGGTAAATTAGGATAGTTTTAGAGATGCTTACATTGTTCAGTGAACATCTTGCTTCATCATCAAGCTCATATTGTGTGTGTTCTCCATGGTGTATGGCCTCCAAGCATTATAGTGGGAAAGATAGTCATTCCACGACCAAGAGAATGTAAATTACACACTTTTACGTGTTTGGCCAAAGGGCGTGAAAAAATGCACGCAACAAAATACATACCCTGAAAGTTTGATGTTTCCTCGTGGGGCTCAAGTATTCCGTAGGGATCTTTAGTCTGGTGCTTGTCTCCTGGCGAATACTTGGTAAGAATTCATTATTGAAGATCTTTTTAGAAAAGGACGATGACCCCCGGCCTCTGCATCTGGAAGATGCATAAGGCCACTTTATTGATTATTCTCGAGGACCTTACAAAGTATTACAACAATGTGCCTGAATCCATCATCTTGGCAACACATGCCGCTACTCCTATCCAAAATGATGAAGGGGTGCTAGTTGGGCCACTACCCAAACCACTCACCTAAGCCTAACATCAAAAGCCCAAAGCCGAAACATATTCGGAAGCCCCAGCTGAGCAACATACCGGGTCTGGGGCACAATCCGGTTAGACGCACTCGTGTGTCATCGCCGCCATCTTCCACAGGCCCGTCTTCAGATCATATTGAGGCTTCTACCTTGTCTGGCCACTCTGCCATCAACGTCACCATGACGCCAGACAGCAACCTCCTCCTGCGCGAGTCCATCTCCGTGCATCGGACGCCGAGCCTCCACAGCGCCATGCTGCCGATATCCACCGCCATCGATGTGTGAGATGAAGCACCGCTCCACCATCCCCCAACCAACACTTACTCCAAAACGATGCCCCTAGGAGGGAAAGCGATAAAACGCCATCATCGTCCGATCTGGAAGACCCAGATCTAGGGTTTCCCCCGGAGCATCCCGAGCCTGATGACGCAGACTGCAACGACGATGCCTCGACAAGGGAACGACATCTAAGACGTCGCCATCGTCCGCCATGACCGTAGTCGGCGCGATTTTCATCGGCAGTTGCTCCACCAGACGTGCGCCGCCGACGTCGCTGGTCCCTTCAACCGGAGCAAACTCCAAAACAATGCCCTAAAGAGGGACTACGACGCAAAAGCCCCGCCATCGCTCGATCCCAAGGAGATCTAGGGTTTCCCCCATAGTTGCCCGCGCTGTAAGGGCCAGACAAGGGTAGGATCCCACGGATCTGCCCAGCTGCCGATGAGTCGCACCCACCACCGTGCCGATGGCCGACCAGCGATCAATCCGGCCGCGCCGCTGTGAACCGATCCGTTCACGCCCCCGCCGTCCCTGGCGGCCGCAACGCACCAGATTGCAAGGCCTCCTGCCGCGGGGAATCGACGTCGTCGAGGCGCCGCCACCACCCGCCGTGGCGACCGGCCCGCCGCCACGCTCCGGCCTGGCGGCGCCGGCCCGCGCCAGCCCCACCCGAGCGAGAGGGCCCGAGTCCCCGCCGCCGCCGGCGACGGCTAGGCTTAGCCTGGCAGCGCCCTTGGGCGGCGGCGAGGGAGGAGGAGGAGGAGTGCGGGAGGTTCGGCGGCGATGGGATCTGGGGCCTCCCGATCGCCCACACGGGAGGCGGCTCGGGAGGGAGACGTACCTTTAAAATGGGGAGATTTTCACTTCCCGGCCTCCATTCATTATTGAAGATAGTACTTTATGGAAAACATCCAGCTATTAAATACTAATTTTTTTACCCGCAAGAGCTTCACACGGATCGGTAGCACTGGACATATTGACAGGTCTTTTTTGTCTCTTAATTTTCTGCATCTCGTACATATCATTTCTGTGCAGCCAATCAGAATCTTCACTCGTATTGATATTCACATTTGTCTGTGAGGTACATCCATGGGCAGGCTCCCCTACACGTATAACATAGATGCTCTTTAATCACTATATTGTTACAATCTGTGAAATAATATTATGCGACATGTACCTGTGGACATATGAGAGTTGAAGTTTGATGCTACAACTTTGCTCCTCATTTTGCTGTAGTCGCGTTTCTTCTGCAAGAGAGAAGACATTTGTTCGGGACTCATTGAATTGTATCGGACTCTCTCACGCAACCTTTTTTTTCTGCTGCACTTTGCTTGAGAGACGATGGAACTAAAAGGCTCCCGGATGATCTTTGATCTGTTCAAAAAATTGAACATAAGAATAAAAATTATGGACTAAAAGAAGAATATAGTTATGAGCACGCATAGAAGTCTTTACCTACACTGCCACATCTAGTTTCAAGGCCTGTATGGAAGGTTTGTACAGAATTATCACTTTGGATTGCACTCGGGGTGGAGTTGGTATTGATACATATAGTGTCAGGAATGACCGGAGAACAATGAAGTGTGACATCTTTCAAATATGTTGCATTAACATCTGCAAGTGGCAAAATCTCTAGCATTATTCAATTTTTAGTACATGTTTGATAACACAAGAATAGTAATGTGTGCACCTTACGTCAAACCTGACTGCTGCAAGCTTGCATTTGTAACATCTGATAAAGTGCATTGGATGCGTGCTATAGGTTGAGATTTTTGGTTGGCAACATGTGGTCTCACCACCGATTTTGCTGAACATACATTTAATTTGAACAAGAAGAATTATATATATTTGTAGCTATACAACAATATAGAGTTGCGGGTGATACCAGGTGTTATAAGCGCTGCGGCCGAGTCATTGTTTTCCGAGTTAGCCACGTCTCGTTTTCTTTGACGTGCCTGCCGCTGCTTCAGTAGGTATTCGGCTCTCTTTTCTTCACTCATTCGAGCATACTAACCTTGACCCCTTGATTTTTTCTGGGCCGGTAGAGTAACATCCGAAAATTCAGCAATATTTGTGTGTGGCATGCCTCCATTATCACTCTGCCCTGTCACAACAACTTCGCACACAACACATGAGAGCAGAACTGAATAATGGAAAACATCACAAAATACTACTCCCTCCCGTCCATAATAAGTGTCACAATTTTAAACTATATTTGATAAAGAAATACGTGTGTGAATGAACTAACCTTTTCCATTCCTATTTAAGCCATCAGTAAGAGGAATCATTTCGACAACTCCATCATTCGCAACTATAAAATAGACAATGTTGTACCTTAGTTTAAAACTGCGACACTTACTTTGGACCGGAGAGAATATTTGATAAAGAAAAACGTGTGTGGATGAACTAACCTTTTCCATTCCTATTTGAGCCATCTGTAAGAGGAGTCATTTCGACAACTCCATCATTCACAGCTACAAATTAGACAATGATATCAGTTTTGAGGTTTTGTCAGACACAGAGAATAATCTCAACCATGGGTCAGCAAAGTGCACAAACATGGACCCTTTGCAAACGTGTTTGTTACATCAGTAAACGGAGCACGTTCGCTCCTAACCAATCCGCTAGATGGTGTAGATGACTTAGTTGCATCTTTTTTTGCCTGGCGTGCTATTCGTAGTTTCTTTAGGTATTCCGCTTTCTTCTCACCGGACAGACGAGCATACCCTCCGATTATTCTCCAAACCAGTACATGATTCCGAATTCTGCAACAAATAGATTTTGAATCTTGATTAGCAAACAGAGAATATTTATCACCGAAGAGCACTGAAGAAGGGAACATATAAGACGTTAGCTGGCTGTGAGCCCACTCGGACTCAGATTTGAATAATCCTCTCATGGGTGGACTTTGCAAAGTTAAAAAAATTAATAGTGCACAAAAAATTATCACTGGTTTTCTGAGGCAATTTGAGGGAGCTAACAATGACAGTGACAATTCGTGCCACAACTCGATTGTTTAATAATAATAGAGATGTATGCAGTACACAAGGCTGGGTTTCAAAAAAATATGATGGCGTAGATCATGATAATTATTGCTAATTGATATTTTCCTTCTATGTACGCATCACCCAAGGCTGAGTTTAAAAAAAA
Source organism: Triticum timopheevii (assembly GCA_963921465.1). Lineage (NCBI taxonomy): Eukaryota > Viridiplantae > Streptophyta > Magnoliopsida > Poales > Poaceae > Triticum > Triticum timopheevii. Next base: position 126,899,301 of record OY997266.1, on the reverse strand, counting down.
TGATGGCATAGATCATGGTAATTCTTGCTAATTGATATGATTAAAATAGGCCCAGGTTGGAGCGAGATCGTGGTAATTATTGCGTAATTATAATGACGTAGATCATGATAATTATTGCTAATTGAATATGGTAAATGATGTGATACAACATTGAGGCAATCTGATCCATTAAAAAGATGGCGGATGTGTGGGTGAAATGTAATGTTTCTGCCGATTGTTTAATAGAGATAGAGATAAGCGGCGAGTAGGAGCTCCCAGGAAGTTGAGCGATCAATATTTCCGAAAAAAAAGACGAAGGGAGGCGCAGCGCATCGCCCCTCTCCTACCTCCACCGCTCAGAGCCCAGAACCCACCTGCTCCTCCCCCGGCGGCGACAGCGGCGGGCGGCGGAGATGAGCACGTGGAGCTAAGTCGTGACGGCGCACAAGCCCACCAGCGCCAGCCACTCCTACGTAGGCAACTTCACCAGCCCTCACCAGCTCGACCTCGCCGTGGCGTACGCACCCGCACAACCCCTCTCCGCTCCCTCCCTCGAATCCCCAGCCTAGTAGGGTTCAGCTCCCGCCCGGCTCCGCATATTAATTCCTGCTACTCTGTTCGGCCTCGACCCTTCTGCGTTCGAATTCCCGGAGCCCTAGGGTTTCGCTCCCGGCTAGAGGCGGGCGCCTGATTCATTCCTCTTCGTCGAGTCGATTTTTCTGATTAGCTTTCTGAGAGGATCTGAGGTTATTGCAGGTGCAGCACTACTCCACACAGTATTTCTCTGGTAATGTGTATCCTTCTGAAAGTTCTTTTGCAGTCCGATTCCACCTTCCAGTCAGTTTAGGAGATAAGGAGAGACGGAGAGACCCTTGTCCTGTAGATCATAGTACACACAATTGTGATTTCAAGCATCCCCTGCACAAATCGATGGAGAAAGCTTTTGTTTCGGATGATTCTCCAGATTCGAGCACCGATTGTGATTGGTCCCAGCTTCAGGCTGACCTGCTCCTCCAGATCTTTGGCACTCTCGAGATCCCTGATCTCTTCAGCTCAGGTGCGGTCTGTCGATCATGGCACCTCATTTATCTGGAGGCCCGCCGTCTCCAGCGGTGCTCGCCGAACCAGAGCCCCTGCCTTGTTTACTCGTCCGGCGACCGTGACGCTAACACGGTCACCCTGCATAACATGTCCACCAACAAGCTTTACCACGTCACTCTATCGGAGCCTGCCTTCCGCACACGCCATGTCATGGGCTCCTCCTATGGCTGGCTCATCACCGCCGATGAGCGGTCGAATCTCATACTAGTCAACCCTGTAACCAGAGCTCAGATAGCTATGCCTCCCCCTGAAACCATGAACAATGTTAGACTGCGCTACACTGAAGACGGTGTGCTAGACGGATATGATGTTCTTTACATGGATCTGTTATCTCGGGATTTTGACACTGAAATGGAGCCGTACCATCTTACACTTGAAGAAGCCCGCTTCTACCTCTATGCGAGGGTCGTTCTTTCTTGTGATCCCTCCCATGGAAACTGCACAGTTCTCGTAGTACAATTGCCAAAGGATCAACTCTCTTATACTAGGGTTGGGGACACCAAATGGACTTGGATTGATGCAAATCCAAATTGTTGGGCTTATCAAGATATACTTTATAACAACAATGATGGTTTGTTTTATGGTGTTCGTGGTAGGGGTGAGGTTGATTCTATTGATCTTAATGAACCTTCCGCTGAAGTGAAAGTTATTTTGAAGCCGATCATATCCTATCAAGCGCATAGTAGATATATTGTTCAAGCCCCATGGGGAGATTTTTTCCAGATATGGAGGCATGATAAATATAATAAGGAGAATGGAATAACAGAGCGGGTTGCAGGCAAGTTTTATGTGTACAAGATTGATTTTGCTAAACAAAAGCTCGTTGAAACAAATAACATCCAAGATCTCGCAATTTTCATTGGTTACAACAGCTCATTTATGCTTCCAGTGAAAGACTTTTCTACGTTGATTCCCAACAGCATCTACCACACGGATGACTTGCTGGATTATATCTTCTGTCAAAGATCTAGTCTTAGGCAGGCTGTTGTCTTTAATATGAAAGATAGCAGTTTCATTGAGTTATCGCCCCCTAGTTCAGATTCAAGATTGAACTGGCCACCCTCGGTTTGGATTCAACCATCACTTACTTGAGGTTAGTGAAACTTACTAATGCAGAATATATATGTTATTTTATCTGCTTTATACTTTTTCTGGGGTATCTATCCATGTTCTGTAGTTGGCCACTTAGACCTTTGTAATCGGCACAAGTGATCATGTCTCCTCCATCTTGTGGAGCCATGCACTTAGGCTGCATGATCAGTATTAAGTAATGGCTACAATTTTTTTCAATATTTCTACTTGTAAATAGATGTTTCGGATGTAAACCTATCCATTCAGTAGGATAAGATTGCTATGGTTGTTTTCAAGGAACACACTTAACTGAGTACTCTCTTGCTTAAAGTGTATTAATACAGAAAGTGTAGAACTTGTAGTGTTGCTAAAACGCGCTTAAATGCTTATCCTTTTATGCTTATTATGGCTGCCAAACCAAATATTTATACTTAAATCTAGATCGAAATCCTTTTGTTGCTCTTGGATGGTTCGGTACATGATACATCAACAATTAAGGAGGCCTACGAATAAATATTAAAGTGCCTGAACTAGCTTTGTTAATATCCTACTCCGAATTGTTTTATTCGTCTGTCCCTAAATCTTTATGTCAAATTATCATCTCTTTCCTAAGGTACCAGCATACTGTTTCGAGTGATCCTAAAACAAATTCTGAACTTTCTTTAGGCGTTACAATATCGCTTTTCCAATTTATTATCATCACTGTTTATGATGATTCCATTCCAAAATAGATGACCCAACTTTGTACTAATTTTGTACTAAAGTTAGTAAAAAGTTGAGTCATCTATTTAGGAGTATTACTTATCATGTAAGGTTAGGTCATGAATTTGTCCACATGCCAGAACCATGACTAGGTTTCGAGATCTTATGGGTTTCAACTCTTGCCTACCCCTACTTGTCTGGGACTAAAACGCTTTGTTGTTGTTGTGTTCAATACATGTATGATCAACTAGCTGGTACGAAGTAATGTAAATAAATCCAATCATGTATTCATGTAGTATATCCATCTCCTATTCTCCATACAAATCTGATGATCACTGTAGAAATATAATCATATTGCGTGAACCCCCAAAACAAGAGTAGCAATTGTCTCGGACCATTAGCTCAAAGTCAACTCTAAATTTTGTAGACATAATCATTTATTCATTGTAAATAAGTAATAATCATGTCTTTTGTGCTAGCAAAATATTGTACTACTAAATAGTTGTAACACGATGGTTGGAGCTAGTCATCATAAACGATGCTTTATTTTTTGTTTTTCAAATTATTCTTGCAAATATCTGGTGAATGGAACACTGTTTATCAAGGCCTTCAAATATAGAGGCCCTACTTGGAATTAGCTGCCTAAATGGCACATAACTGACTCGTGCCTATTTTAAGGTCCTGCCAGTAATAAACCAGCCTGTTTTCAAGGTCCTGCTCAGCAATTATGAAACGAATCATTTGTGTTCTGTGTATTTTCATCTTGCTACTTTTTAAAACGAACCAACATGTTATTCAAAAGAATTATTAGCTTTGCATATATATGCCTAGATGCTGATACTCACTATGTGTTGTCTCTGCTTAAGGGGCCTTAAAAGTGCTTGAGTGTCCAGGCAAGTTTGAAACTTATTGTGCACTTTGTTCAGGAGATATTACAGGCCAGTTAAGAAGACATGTCAATGGGAAAATATTCAGTCGTAGCTTTCTACCATTTTACTTTGAAATATAATGGATCTTGTTCTGAATTTCTGATGAGTCATTCCTACTGGTTGTTGAGACAGGCACCAGAGCATTCACACCTGAAGGTTCACATCTTGGAAAACAAACTTATCTTGAGAAGGTGCATCCCTTGGTCATCACAACAGTTCAAATAACAAGATTAGGGCCTCTGCTACGTCTATTGTTTTAGTTGGTTCAGAGGAACTTGGGATATCGATAACTGTTCGTGAGGCAAGTGTAAGGAAACTTTCCTTTTGGTGTACCACCCATGCCGATGAATATCTTCAGTTTATGCAGACAGTTTGACCACTACTAGTCCACTGTTTCGGCAAAGGTTTATTGCTGATGGAATTGAAACTTTGGTCAGGATAGGTGTCCCAGTTAACGCTGTTATCTCCTTGTGGGAACTGTCTATTCTTTGGTCGGTACCTGACCTTGTTCATTATAGATGCACTTGTTGGAGAAAATTTTGCCGTCAAGCAAATCTTTCCCTTGCTTAGGATTCTTGCTATATTCTCATGTATCGATTCCTCCAAGATGAGTAATCCAGTGTCTGCAACATAGTTGGAACTTCTTTGCTCTAATTGATGATGGCTTTTCTGCTTTTGAAAGCCTTGTACTCAATCAATTCTTCCAGCAAGTATTTTGGCAGGAAAAACTATCTTTTCGGAATAATGGATATAGTCATTGGTGAAAAATAGATAGATTGGGGATTCTGTTGGAGATGAACTATCAACCGTTACGGTGTTTCCAAATGCGCGGGAGGGTGGGTTAGAGCATCTCCAGCCGTTCGCCCCCCCCCCCCCCCCCCCCCAAGGGGCTTGAAATATCGCCGCCTGGGGGCGAACCAGCGCTGCCGTGGGGGCGATCGGATTCTCAGCCGCCGCCCCTAGGTCGCCCCCAAGCGCCGATTTTGGCCCACTTTTGGCGCAAATTTGCCCACTTTCGGCGCAGATTGGCCCGCTATCGGCGCAAATTGACCAATTTCGACCCATATTCGCCGTGCTTCGGTGCAAATTCAACAGAAACTATTTTTTTATCACATAATTCATCACAGAAAATCAATAGAAATCAAATAGTTCAATACAAATTATATAGTTCAACAACTAGTTCAACAAATAAAAACTCATATTTCATCACACTCGAGCTAGGCGTTGCCCTTGAGCCTCTATAGGTGCTCCACCAGATCCTGATGCAGTTGTTGATGCACCAGTGGGTCTCGGATCTCCTGACGCATATTGAGGAAGGCCGTCTAGGTTGCCTGTAGGTGGTGATCAACTTGGGCAAGAGGACCTTACCTGTAATATGGTTCAGTGTCAAACACTGGCTCTTCCTACTCGTTCTCAATGATCATGTTGTGCAAGATGACACAACAAGTCATGATCTCCCACATTTGATCTTTCGACCAGGTCTAAGCGGGGTATCGGACAATAGCAAATCGAGATTGGAGCATACCAAATGCCCGCTCGACATCCTTCTTGCAAGCCTCCTGAACCTTTGCAAAGTGGGAGTTCTTGCTTCCTGACACAGGGTTTGAGAGTCTTCACAAATGTGGACCATCTCGGATAGATGCCATCTGCTAGGTAGTATCCCTTGTTGTAGTGCCGCTCATTGATCTCGAAGTTCACCGGAGGAGAATGACCTTCAACAAGCTTGGCAAAGATAGGGGAGCGCTGCAGTATGTTGATGTCATTGTGAGTTCCTGGCATACCAAAGGAGTGCCAAATCCATAGGTCGTGTGTGGCCACTGCCTCAAGTACTACACTGCAACAGCCTTTGGCGCCTTTGCATGCAGTCGACGCTTCCAAGTATCCCTAGAAATCCTCTTGCTGCATTCTGTGCTAGGATCCGAGCAGTGTCTTCAGCATTGGGTGATCGCAAGTATTGCGGTCCAAACATTGCCACCACTGCCCTGCAGAACTTGTAGAAACACTCAATGGTCGTGGACTCGGCCATGCGTCCATAGTCTTCCAGTGAATCACCGGGAGCTCCGTATGCAAGCATCCTCATAGTTGTCGTGCACTTCTGGGGTGAGGTGAATCCAAGTGCGCCGGTGCAATCCTTCTTGCATTTGAAGTAGCTGCCGAACTCCCGAATGGAATTCACAATCCTGAGGAAGAGCTTTCGGCTCGTCTGATAACGGCGCCGAAATACTTTGTCGCCGTGCAGTGGAGCGTCGGCGACGTAGTCGGAGTAGAGCAAGCAATAGCCTTCTAGTCGATGTCGGTTCTTTGCCTTCAGTTGGCCTGGTGCCGAGCCACCTCGCCGCGGCTTTGCATTGCTCGCGAGCAGGCCGGCCAGGGCGGCGAGGACCTTGAGATGCTCTTCGTCCTGGACGCCGGCATCGGCTTCCTCCTCCAGCAGCGCCGCGAGCGAGTCCATAGCCGAGCAGACAAATCGCCGAACACCTGGTGGGCGTGGTTGGTGCAGAGCCGCCGGTATCGCGGCCGGAGCGCCGGAAAACTCGCCCAGATAGGTGGCGGAGGATGGCGTGGCTGAACCCTCTCTTTTCCGGCGGGGGAATGGCCTATCTACCGGCGGTGGGGGGGGGGTCTGGACATGCAAAGATACCTTTTCGCCCGACAGTGTGGCCCAGACGCGGTTTTCCCTTCCGCCGGAGCCCCCAAGCGCCCTCCAGTGCGCTGGATTCAGCCTGGAATCGCCGGGCCCAAAAACGGGCCGAGCCGGCGGATTTTGGCATCTTGGGGGTGCGACTGAGGGAGTTTTTCGGCGCCGGCGCGAAAAAAGTTGCCCTGGGGGCCCTGTTGGGGGCGCAACTGGAGATGCTCATAGAATAGTTAGCGGACGGGCTCCCTTGAACATGTTGGTGCCTGCGCGTTCAGCTGCTGTTTGGACTCTCGAACCAGGACTGGAAGCGATCTGATGCAAAACCTGCCAGGAGAAGACACACCCTGTGAGAGCATCTCCAACAGCGGCGGTAAATATCACGTGTGCGGGAAACCTGCTTTTTAGCGCGCGCGGACCGGTTTCGCGCGTTCCAGCGGGCGCAGGAGATTCCGGCGCGCGCGGGCAATATTTTGCAGCTGCGCTGGAGGCAGCGCATTGCTGCGCCCAAAGATATACTATTCCGGCGCTGTAAAGCATGTTTTAGTGCGTCGTGCGTTGCCTGTTGGAGATGCTATGAGGTGTGAGCTATGAGGAGGGGATCGTCGGCCTAGCCATGCCGCTTCTTGCCTATATGCGTCGTCACAGCTATCTATGTGGCTGGACTCGCACCAGGCCCCCAACCGACTGTCCGTTTAGCCAACGGCCAGTTCAAAATTTTGAATTTGAAATCTTGCATTTAATGCCGTTATTATTGCTTTGGCATGCACACGTGCTATAAGCTTTATGCAACGTGCTATTTGCACTTGCAGGCCGTTCTGAAAATGTTCGCGTACGTCCCGATAGTAATATATTTGTTTGGGTGAGGAGCATTTTGTTAAGAGACAACTGAGTCGGGATTTGAACGTAATTTCAACCATTGCACAACAACGCATCCAATCAGAAAATGGACTCGATTTATTTCTACGCTCGATACAAGGGCAAGCCAACACACAACACTCAACATACAGACACAGTCTCTGACCTCTACCCAGAAGTTCAGAACATCGGAACAGTAGCTATCACAGCATCAGGAACAGCAGCATCATGAGATCACCATTCGTTCACCAGCACATCATACCTCAGCGGGGTACACGAACCGCCTGAGGACTCTCATCAACTCGTCGGCCGCCTCGCCGAACGGCTGAAGGACCGAGAAGCCATGCTGCTGCCCCTCGAACTGGACTAGCTCGACGTCTTTCCCCATGTCCTTGAGCCTCGCGGCGTACCCCAGCGAGCGGTCACGGAGCACGTCGCCTAACGGCGCCACGACGAGTGCCGGCGGGAGCTCCACCGGCGCGAGGCTGGGGCTCTCCGGGCCGAACGGGTTCGCCACCGGGTGGTCCCGGCTCGCCCCGACCGGAAGCGACATGTGCCAGAGCTGGTCGGACAGCTCCAGCGGCAGGAACACGTCCGCCGGCGGGTCTGCCTCCGCAGCCGTGCGCTCGGCGCCGGTGAAGAAGGCAGAGAGGAGTACGTACCCGACGATGCGCACCGGGCTGACCGCGAGGCTCGCCGTGGCTACCTGGACGATGAGGTGGTGGGACAAGTTGGTGCCGGCCGAGACGCCGGAGAGGAACGTCCGGGCGAAGCAGGCGGACTCCGCGAGCCACGGGTCGGCGCCGGCGCCGAGCTCGGCCTGGCCGCACAGCCAGGAGAGGAAAGCCGCGCCGTCGTCGATTGCCGCGGGGAGGCGGTGCTCGGGGGCGAGGCGGTACTGCACGGACAGCACGACGGCCGGGAGCTCGGCGGCGGCGCGGAGGCAGAACGCGTGGAAGGTCCGCTGCGCGAAGGAGCCCAGGCAGTAGCCGCCGCCGTGGAAGTACACCAGCACCGGGAGCTTGCCGCTGCCGGCCACCACCGACGCCGACGTCGGCCTGTAGACGCGGACGCGAAGGCCGTGCGCCGCGTGGTACACAACGTCCTTCCATTCCACGCCGGGGACGCCCGGGAACGGCTCCTTTGGCCCGAGGACGGACTCGTCGCCGCGGACGACGGAGCCGTCGCTCAGGATCTGCACGAGGCCGAGGAGATCCTCCACGACGTGCGGTGCCGTGTCGCCGGGCATGGTGCGGTACGTTGGGGCGCACGGCCTCCGCGATGGATGGTTGGTTTGAGCTTTGAGGACACGGTGATTGTCCAGACTTATAGTAGAGCCATCCAAGTCGGTTAGAGAAGGATCCAAGCGAGGTTACGTCAGGTCACATGTCACTCTCGTAATTTGAATCTCGGTGTGGCGCGGGATCCAGAGCGCGTCGGATAGAATACTGACTCCTCTTCAATGCCGTGGGAAGAAAGATAGTAGACTAGCTCCGGGGAAAAGAATTAACTAGCCGTGGAAAAACGGGTTACGGATCAAGACTCCATTTTGCCTCTGGGTTTGCTTTTTTACACCAATGCAACATCAGGTTAGAGAGAAAGTTAGCCCACAAGAGTTAGTGTAAGGATTAGCGTCGTAGAGGGAGTCGGTAGAAAAATCATCCACAAGTATAGGATTTTTTATTCCTTGCACGGTAAGTCCGTAGGAAAAACTAAGAGAAAAAAAGTAGTCGTGTTAATCTCTTCATACTCATTTCAAGTTCTGGAGGGAGTCCCCGTTTGATAGCTGATAAAGCAAATCTAGCCCCACATCCCCCCACAGTTTCAATGTGGCCCCACCCTCCTTCAACCAGGTGATGCTATGTTAGTAAATACTCCCTTCAATTCTTTTTAGTCCGCATATAAGATTTGGTCAAAGTCAAACTTTGTTAACTTTGATTAAGTTTATAAATTTTTTTTATCAAAATTGATAATATGAAATCAATATCCTTAGATGCATCATGAAATTAATTTTCATATCATATAGCTTTAGTATTGTAGATGATGTTGATATTTTTTCCTATAAAGTTGGTCAAACTTTACAAAGTTTGACTTTGATCAAATATTATATGCAGACTAAAAAGAAACGGAGGAGGTATCTTGTTATTATGGCATTACTGGTGAAAAAATAGAGTCGGTGATGTGGTGTAGTTATGTTTGGTTTCAGCCCAAACTAGGTACACGCTATGGAGGGGGCACACAATCTAGTGGCTCGCGAGAGCTGCCGCCAAGCAAAGCCCCGACCCTAGCCCATTGGCCTTGGCCTAGGCGGCTCACACGATGCCATGCCCGTGGCCGTGGGCAATGATCTCTGCGGGATTCACGCCTCCGCCACCACACCAGATTCGAGCGGGATTCACGCCGCCGCCATGCGCCCTACACGCCCCTCGCAGCCACCGCCACGCCGAGCCGCGCCACCGCCTCGCGCCGCGCGCCAACGACCAGAAGCCAGAACCGAGAGTGTCTGATCAGAGTTAGCCACACACGTGATGACCAAACCTCGCCCGCGACCACCACAACTGTCGTCTCCCCATGACGAGCCCGGCGAGCTTGAACCAGCGAGAGACGCTTCCAACCCCCGCACTGCCAGATCCAGCAAGCAACATGCCGGAGCCACAAAACGCCATCTCCAGCACGCACCACCGCCACCGTGCAGCTCTCCACGACACTGTCGTGACCACTCGGCACCTCCGCCAATCCACCAAGGTGTTGCCGCGGCCCGCACCATGCCATTCTCCGACCTAGCCAGATCGGCCCACACCAGCCACAGCCACGCGAGAGGGATAAGGAGCCCCGCCGCCACAGACGCTGCACATGCTTCGCTCACTGGCGTGCCCTGACGACGGCAAGGAGAGAGGAGGGAGGACGGCCGAGGGTGGCGGCGGCGGCTAAGGTTCCTCCCCTGCCGCCCACGGGAACGTCAGAGTGGGGAGAAACTTTCAGAATTTCCAACAGGGAGAAGCTATACCTACTTCTTGCCCTTTTGTGCAATCTCTTCTCAATTTTCAAGCGCAGGGCTTTGTAATACGTGTTGTACATTGTCTATGAGACAGACAAATGAGAACCTGACGCTTGATGGCTACTTTTTTTTTCTTAAATACGTACGAGTGTGCGTATCATATATTAAAGAGGAAAGGGGAGTCTCCCTCCACGTTCAGAGAGTTACATAAGTATTTACAAGTAGATTTCATCCACTCCACAACATATTATGCTTACTACTCAGCCCTAACCCACGCCTCGAGGCCGTCCAAAAACGCCTCAACTTCTCCCTTCAGTAGACCTGCTTGCTTCCATGCTCGGGCTTCTCTCTGTATGTTTCGTAGGACCTGGCTTGTAGTAGGCGCCGCTCCATCAAAAATCACGGCGTTGCGGTGCGTCCACAGCTCCCATAGAACCAGAGTGCAAATTGGTCTTGCGAGTTTCTTGTGCTGCCCACAATCCTCTTGTCGAAGGCACCAATCAGGCAGCGTCTCGGTCGTCGTTGGTGTCCTGCCCGGCTGGCCCAAGGCAAGGCATACCTTTGCCCAAACCTCCCGACCAAAAACACATCCGATCATGATGTGCGTCATTGTTTCATCGTGCTGGCTGCAGAGAGGGCATGAGGTTTGATGTGGGAGTCCCCGTCGTGCTAATCTATCCGAGGTCCAGCACCTGTCCTTGATGGCCAACCAAACGAAAAAACGCTTACGCAGTGGTGCTTTGGACTTCCAGGTGAATTCAGCCGTAGGAGTAACTTGGAGGCCAGCGAACTTGGCCGCATACACCGATCTCGCCGAAAACTTGCCGTCCTTCTCCCATGCCCTGTAGACGCTGTCACATGTTGCCGGTCGGATGTTCAGCCTTTCCACTCGCTGCCATAGGTCGAGGAATTGTCGAAGCATGGTTGTAGATAGATTCGGCCCCACTTCCACTGCCCAAGTGTGATCTGCCAGAGCATCAGCCACCGTGCGAGTCGCCCTAGTTTGTTGTGGTACTTCTTTGTAAAGGAGTGGTGCCAGCTCCTCGACCCGATAGACCTCAAGCCATCTATCTTCCCAGAAGAGCGCTGTCTCTCCATTGCCCACAGATGTTGCAGCAGCCGCGCGAAAGAGTGCCATAGACTCGGCCGGAACTGAAATCTTTAACTGAGCCCAAGGCCGGGACTGGTCCGTGCGTTGCAACCACGGCCATCTCGCCAATAGTGCAGTGTTCAACCATCTTTGGTTCGGTATACCAAGCCCACCCGCCCATCTGGGGCGGCAACCTGAGTCCCATGCCACTGCGCAGTTCCCTCCCCGAGCTTCCATCTTGCCACACCAAAGGAATCCGCGACATATCTTTGTCAAAGTCGTGATAGTTTTGGGGGGTATCTGAAGTGCCATCATTGCATGAATCAGAATCGTGCACAACACTGAGAGTATGAGAATGAGCCGGCCACTTTTGGGTAGGGTAGCCGCTTTCTAGTTGGGTAGACGACCAGCAAATTGCTCCACTAGGTACTGAAATTGTGCAGCAGTGGCCTTCCTGATTGTAAGCAGTAGTCCAAGATATTTGCATGGAAAGGCCGCGCTTGTGCATTCAAGTGTCTGGCAAACCAAACCCAGTTCCACGGGAGTGCACCGAATGGGAAGTGCCGCGCTCTTGGCAAGGTTGATTCTGAGGCCCGAGGCCGCTCCGAATAGTGCAAGGATCCCCCGACAGGCTCTAGTCTCCGAATCATTAGGCTTGAAAAAGATCATTACATCGTCCGCGAACATGGAGACGCGCTGGTGCACACCTGCTCTAGCCAGGGGGCAAAGAGGCCCCGGTCAGTCGCCTTCTTGAACATCGCCTGAAGTGGCTCCATGCACAGGATAAAGAGCATGGGTGAGATCGGATCACCCTGCCGAAGACCACAAGCGTTGTATATTGTGTCCCCAGGTACGCCATTCACTGCGATCTTTGTACTGGAGGTGGCGAGTAGCCCGCATATCCACGTGATCCACTTCCTCCCAAATCCCATCCTGGTCATGACCTCCAAAAGGAACGGCCATTTAACCGTGTCAAAAGCCTTGGATATGTCAAGTTTTAGTAACACTGTGGGATCTTTGAGAGCATGTAATCTTCGCAATGTGCTCCGGACAAGCATGAAATTATCGTGCAGCGAGCGGCCCCTGACGAAAGCGCTTTGGTGGTTTCCCACCAGGAACGGCAGCTCATCCACTAGTCTTGTAGCGAGCACCTTATCGAAGATCTTCGCCGCGCTATGGGTTAAGCTCACAGGCCGGTAGTCCTTCAGGTCGATCACACCTGCTCTTTTTGGCAGAAGGGTCACCACGGCTGTGTTGATGGCAGAGAGTCCGCGCGCATCTCCGGTAAAAAACTGGTCCATTGCCCTCATGAAGTCATCCCTAATGATCGGCCAGCATGTTGCATAGAAACACCCCGTGAAGCCATCGGGGCCCGGTGCCTTGTCCAGTGGCATCGACTTGAATGTGTTAAAAGAAAAAGAATTCGCAACTGGGTCGTGATTTGATCAAAATCCCAACCATTGTACACCTATACGTCCAACCAGAAATAAAAATCGAAAGAAGATTTATAATTTATCTATTTCTCGACACACAACATCCAACATAGTACAGTCTCCGACCCTTATCAGAAGTCCAGAACATCGAAACAGTAAGCATTATTAGGGGATCACCATTCACCAACCCATCAGCGCTCAGTGGGCGTGTCACCTTGGTACACGAACTGCCTGAGGACTCGCATCAACTCGTCGGCCGCCTCGCCGAACGGCTGAAGGACAGAGAAGCCATGCTGCTGTCCCTCGAACTCGACAAGCTCCACGCCTTTCCCCATGTCCTTGAGCCTCGCCGCGTACCCCAGCACGCGGTCACGGAGCACGTCGCCCAACGGCGCCACGACGAGAGCCGGCGGGAGCTCCACCGGCGTGAGGCTGGGGCTCTCCGGCCCGAATGGGTTGGCCACCGGGTGGTCCCTGGTCGCTCCGACCGGAAGCGACATGTGCCATAGCTGCTCGCATATCTCCACAGGCAGGGACACGCCCGTCGGCGGGTCGGCCTCCGACACAGTGCGCTCGGTGCCACCGAAGAAGGCGGAGAGGAGTACGTACCCGACGACGCGCACGGGGCTGACTGAGAGCCGCGCCGTGGCGACCTGGACGGTGAGGTGGTGGGCCAGGTTGGCGCCCGCCGACACGCCGGAGATGAAGGCCCGGGCGAAGTCCGCCGACTCCGCGAGCCACGGGTCGGCGCCGGCGCCGAGCTCAGCCTGGCCGGACAGCCAGGAGAGGAATTGCGCGCCGTCGTCTATGGCCGCGGGGAGGCGGTGCTCGGGGGCGAGGCGGTACTGCACGGACAGCACGACGGCCGGGAGCTCGGCGGCGGCGCGGAGGCAGAACGCGTGGAAGGTCGGCTGCGCGAAGGAGCCGAGGCAGTAGCCGCCGCCGTGGAAGTACACCAGCACCGGGAGCTTGACGCTGCAGGCCACAGACGACGACGCCGGCCTGTAGACGCGGACGCTAAGGCCGTGCGCCGCGTGGTACACCACGTCCTTCCGTTCCACGCCGGGGACGTCCGGGAGCGGCTCCTTTGGTCCGAGGACGGACTCGTCGCCGCGGACGACGGAGCCGTCGCTGAGGAGCTGGACGACGCCGAGGAGATCCTCCACGACGTGCGGTGCCGTGTCGCCGGCCATGATGTGAGTGTGATACGGATACGGTCGATGGTTGCCGCCCCGGTCGTCGCGGTTTATGGACGTTGTGTGTAGAGGCGGGCGTCCACTTGTAGGGAAGGATCCACGTGGTCACTTCTTCCGTGCACGTGAGCTGAAGAGACCACTCTGGATCTTGGATCTGTGACAGCTTTGGCCTTCTCGAGGATCTGACTCCACACTTCAATGCCTTGGGAAGAAAGAAAGATAAACGAGCTCCGGGAAAAAAAATAGACTAGCTGTTGAAAAACGAAAATGCTGGATTACGGATCAGGACGTACAAGTTTTCTCGCCCTTATTTTTAGTACTCGTATAATACTGCTGCCCTTTCACTTGCTTTTGCCTTTTCACAAGAATTAAGATAGTGTCCTCTCCCTGAATTGGGAAAGGAGAGAGAATACCTATGTGCTGCTATGCCTATGGTCCAGAATTGCTATCCGTGCTACTTTGGTCTTTGATTGTAAAGAAATGTAAGAGCGTTTAGATCACGAAAGTAGTGATTTCTCTTCATTTGCCCTAAGTTCTTTTTTCACGATCATACATACACATACGCACATGCGCTCAGCCTTATGAACAGACATACACACACTCTACCTCTATGAGCACCTTCGAGAGACTGAGGCGACACATCATTTCGAGATTGACGAAGTCACCACAGACGCCTTCTTCGTAGTCAACGGAACGTCTCCTCGCGCTGAACACACATCACAGAAAGGTCTGAAATAAATCCAGAAAAATGCGAGCGTCAATGTTAAGTCTGAAACTTGAATTCTGACGGGCAGGGGATATCATTGTCCTCCTAACCATTCAATAACAGGTTGGTACGTATTCGCCTTTGAGTTTTGCTACCAATAATCCTACACCTACGAAGAAAGCTACGAAATTCTAACGTAACCTTCCTAAAAATTTCTCTCCCACCCCCCTCTCCCCCCAAAATTTCCCAAGATTGCTCAAGGTTCAGCTTCCTCCGACCCAACTTCCCAAGATTGGAGAGAAAAGGCACAGACCAAGCCCGACAAAAGGCTCGAACCTCGCCCGGCTTTGAATTAATAAAGCCATCAACCGGCCAGGATTATAACGAGGTACAACAAACATAAACAAAGCAGCAGATACATGGCGCAGAAGGAAGGCTAAAATGCTACGGCCAAACAAGAAAGGCTTCAACTTGAGACCTAATAGAGGGCTGGATGGGGTCGCGCCACAGGAAATGGGGCTTGCTCCCTCTAGAGCAAGCAAGAAGAAAGGCACCGAGCGCGACCACCATCCCAAACAAGCTATCGGAAACACAAGCCGCAGCCTGCAGCAAGAAGCACGCCGAAGACACTAGCCCCTGAACGTGAGCGCCCCAGGAAGACACGGCGACGAGATGAGCACCCCAGTCACCACGAGAGCCAGACCTCGCCAAGAACACCATCCCTCAGCCGCCGACGCGTCCAAGTCGTTGTAGAGGGGACCACTATCCCCTCTCGCCCAGGCCGAGGGCATCGACCCGTCGGACATACCGGACCACATGGCGAGGAGGGCACGACGTCTTGAAGAGGAAGCCAGCCAACCATGGCGAAGTGACACCATTGAAGAGAGAACCGCCGCCATCAAGAAAACCCAAGAACGCGCTGCAGCCATCCCACCTCCCCTTAGACCCAAAGCGGCGCCTTCAAGAAGGTAACAGAGCCAAGCACCACCACCGCCCAACCAAAGTTGTGGGTTTTCACCCAGGTGCAGGGGGAGGACGAGGGGGAAAAAGCTGGACCTCGAAGCTGCCTTCAAGAAGGAAATTAACAATGCCTGGAGCACCGCCAACGTCATGGCCGCCGCAGCCTGCCAACAAATTACTCCGATCCAGAGCTCCTGACCCCAAATCTGCGTAGTCAGTCGCAGGAACTGGCCGGACTGATAATTTGGAAGCAGCAGCAGGGGGCGCTGTCTTTAGATCTGGCAAAGGAGAGCAGCAAGGGAGCACTCCAGGCGGCGCCCGCATCCACCGCCAACTTGCCGCCCACGCGGCCGAGTGGAGGCAGCCCGCAACACCGGCGAGCACTGCTCGCCGCCAGGATGACGCCACCCTCACCAGCAAAGGTCGTCGCCTCAAACCCTAGGCCCGAGCCCGAGCGGCGTCATGGCCGAGGGCCTCGCCGCCACCCTTGTCGGCGGCCGTGCGGGGGACCCAACGCCCGTCTCCGGCGGCGGCGAGGGAAGAAATCGAGATGGAGGGGGTAGGCGGATGGGGAGGTTGGTCACCCTCGAGAGGGCGACGCGAGGGATTGGGGGGGGGGGGTAAAGTTCTCATCCAACTTCCCAAGATTGCTCAAGGTTCAGCCCCAAACGGGGTGAGAGTGCAATTGGTGGTACTGTCATGATAAATCAATGGGAAGGCATCTGTTTGTGGTGCAGCTGCGGCGATGAATTGAAGATGCTTCCCATTATGCTTTTGACGTCTCTCGGTTGACTCGTTCCATAAGAATATCTTTCTTTCTTTTTTGCATCAAGAATATCTTTATTTCGATGAGCGGGTATTTTCTTTCGAAAACGAGGATGACTCCCGGCCTTTGCATCAGGGCGATGCATGTAGTCATATCATTAATTATTCATCAAGACATTACAATGTAATACATCAATTAGTCTGAAGACACAATTGAGGGAGTCATGGATTAAGGTGTCCTCGGACGTCCAGCCTGGTTGACATGGGCCAGACTGATGGGCTGCGAAGATACAAGACCGAAGACTCTCACCCGTGTCCGGATGGGACTCTCCTTGGCGTGGAAGGCAAGCTTAGCGTCTAGACATGCAGATTCCTTTCTCTGTAACCGACTTTGTATAGCCCTAGTCCCCTCCGGTGTCTATATAAACCGGAGGGCTTAGTCCATAGAGACAATCATAATCATACAGGCTAGACTTCTAGGGTTTTATCCATTACGATCTCGTGGTAGATCAACTCTTGTAATACTCATATTCATCAAGATCAATCAAGCAGGAAGTGGGGTATTACCTCCATAGAGAGGGCCCGAACTTGGGTAAAAATCGTGTCCCCCGTCTCCTGTTACCATCAACCTTAGACGCACAGTTCGGGACCCCCTACCCGAGATCCGCCGGTTTTGACACCGACATTGGTGCTTTCATTGAGAGTTCCACTGTGCCGTCATCAAAAGGTTTGATGGCTCCATCAATCATCTACAATAGTGCTGTCCAAGGGGAAGTCTTCCTCCCCAGACAGATCTTCATATTTGGCGGCTTCGCACTGCGTGCCAACTCGCTTGGCCATCTAGAGCAGATCGACAGCTACGGCCCTGTCCATCAGGTCAGATTTGGAAGCCTGAACTACGTTGCAGATATCCGCGGAGACTTGATCTTCGATGGATTCGAGACCTCGGCGGCCGCTCCCTACCACCACGATGAACATGAATTAAATCTGTCATCGGACCATACCCAGGAGATAGCGCCTGTAACTGCACTGGCCCTAGATCCAAAGCAGATCGTGCCATCCAAGGACAAGAAGCTCAACCCCGCCATGAAAGCCGCAGACTCAGAGGCGTCGGAGCCGCACACTGTGTTGGGGAACGTAGTAATTTCAAAAAATTTCCTACGCACACGCAAGATCATGGTGATGATATAGCAACGAGGGGAGAGTGTTGTCTACGTACCCTCGTAGACCGAAGCGGAAGCGTTGACGCAACGTAGAGGAAGTAGTCGTACGTCCTCCCGGTCCGACCGATCCAAGCACCGTTACTCCGGCACCTCCGAGTTCTTGACACGCGTACAGCTCGATGACGCACCCTCGATCTCCAATCCAGTAGAGGCGCCGAGGGGGAGTTCCGTCAGCACGACGGCGTGATGACGATCTTGATGTTCTCCTGTCGCAGGGCTTCGCCTAAGCACCGCTACAATATGACCGAGGTGTAATATCATGGAGGGGGGCACCGCACACGGCTAAGGAACGATCAATGATCAACTTGTGTGTTCTAGGGTGCCCCCCTACCCCCGTATATAAAGGAGGGAGGGAGGAGGTGGCCGGCCCAAGGGGGGGTGCGCCATAGGAGGAGGAAACCTACTCCAAGTAGGTTTCCCCTCTTTTTCCTAATCCATGTTGGAGGGGGAAGGAAGGAGTACTAGTAGTAGGAAGGAAGAGGGGGAAGGAGAAAGGAAAGGGGGGGCCGGCCCCCCTCCCCAATTCGGATTGGGCTTGGGGGGGCGCGCCCCCCTCCTTTGCTCCTTCTCCCTTCCTCCCACTTGGGCCCAATAAGGCCCATATACTTACCGGGGGGTTCCGGTAACCTCCCGGAGCTCCGGTATATTCCCAAACTCTCCCGGAACCTTTCCGGTGTCCAAATATATCCGTCCAATATATCAATCTTTATGTCTCGACCATTTCGAGACTCCTCGTCATGTCCGTGATCACATCCAGGACTCCGAACAACCTTCGGTACATCAAAATACATAAACTCATAATATAACTGTCATCGAAACCTTAAGCGTGCGGACCCTACGGTTTGAAACAATGTAGACATGACCGAGACACGTCTCTGGTCAATAACCAATAGCGGGACCTGGATGTCCATATTGGTTTCTACATATTCTACGAAGATCTTTATCGGTCAAACCGCATAACAACATACTTTGTTCCCTTTGTCATCGGTATGTTACTTGCCCGAGATTTGATCGTCGGTATCCAATACCTAGTTCAATCTCGTTACCGGCAAGTCTCTTTACTCGTTCCGTAATACGTCATCTCATAACTAACTCATTAGTTACATGCTTGCAAGGCTTAGGTGATGAGTATTACCGAGAGGGCCCAGAGATACCTCCCCGACAATCGGAGTGACAAATCCTAATCTCGAATTATGCCAACCCAACATGTACCTTCGGAAACACCTGTAGTACTCCTTTATAATCACCCAGTTACGTTGTGACGTTTGGTAGTACCCAAAGTGTTCCTCCGGTAAACGGGAGTTGCATAATCTCATAGTTACAGGAACATGTATAAGTCATGAAGAAAGCAATAGCAACATCCTAAACGATCAAGTGCTAGGCTAACGGAATGGGTCAAGTCAATCACATCATTCTCCTAATGATGTGATCTCGTTAATCAAATGACAACTCTTTTGTCCATGGCTAGGAAACATAACCATCTCTGATAAACGAGCTAGTCAAGTAGAGGCATACTAGTGACACTATGTTTGTCTATGTATTCACACATGTATTATGTTTCCGGTTAATACAATTCTAGCATGAATAATAAACATTTATCATGAAATAAGGAAATAAATAATAACTTTATTATTGCCTCTAGGGCATATTTCCTTCAGTCTCCCACTTGCACTAGAGTCAATAATCTAGTTCACATCGCCATGTGATTTAACACAAATATTCATATCTGTATATGATTAACACCCATAGTTTACATCATCATGTGACCAACATCCAAAGGGTTTACTAGAGTCAATAATCTAGTTCACATCGTTATGTGATTAACACCCAAAGAGTACTAAGGTGTGATCATGTTTTGCTCGTGAGAGAAGCTTAGTCAACGGGTCTGTCACATTTAGATCTGTATGTATTTTGCAAATATTTTATGTCCACAATGCTCTGCACGGAGCTACTCTAGCTAATTGCTCCCACTTTCAATATGTATCCAGGTTGAGACTTAGAGTCATCTGGATCAGTGTAAAAGTTTGCACTGATGTAACTTTTACAACAAACTCTTTTATCACCTCCATAGTCGAGAAACATCTCCTTAGTCCTTACTAAGGATATTCTTGACCAATGTCCAGTGATCTACTCCTAGATCACTATTGTACTCCCTTGCCAAATTCAGAGCAAGGTATACAATAGGTCTAGTACATAGCATAGCATACTTTATAGAACCTATGACTGAGGCATAGGGAATGACTTTTCATTCTCTTTCTATTTTCTGCTGTGGTCGGGATTTGAGTATTACTCAATTTCATACCTTTGCAACACAGGCAAGAACTCTTTCTTTGACTGTTCCATTTTGAACTATTTCAAAATCTTGCCAAGGTATGTACTCATTGAAAAAATCTTATCAAGCGTCTTGATCTATCTCAATAGATCTTGATGCTCAATATGTAAGTAGCTTTTACTGAGGTCTTTTCCTTTTAAAGAACTCCTTTAAAACACTCCTTTATGCTTTGCAGAAAAATTCTACATCATTTCTGATCAACAATATGTCACTCACATATACTAATCAGAAAGGCTATAGTGCTCCCACTCACTTTATTGTAAATACAGGCTTCATCGTAAGTCCATATAAAACTATATGCTTTGATCAACTTATCAAAGCATATATTCCATCTCCGAGATGCTTGCACCAGTCCATAAATGGATCGCTGGAGCTTGCACATTTTGTTAGCACCTTTAGGATTGACAAAAACCTTCTAGTTGCATCATATACAACTCTTCTTTAATAAATCCATTAAGAAATGCAGTTTTGACATCCTTTTGCCAGATTTCAAAAAAAAATGTGGCAATTGCTAACATGATTCGGACAGACTTTTAAGCATCGATACGAGTGAGAAAATCTCATTGTATTCAACATCTTGAACTTTGTCAAAAACCTTTTTCGACAAGTCTAGCTTTGTAGATAGTAACACTACTATCAGCGTCCGTCTTCCTCTTGAAGATCCATTTATTTTCTATGGCTTGCCAATCATCGGGCAACTCCACCAAAGTCCACACTTTGTTCTCATACATGGATCTCATCTCAGATTTCATGGCCTCAAGCCATTTCGCGGAATCTGGGCTCATCATCGCTTCCTCATAGTTCGTAGGTTTGTCATGGTCAAGTAACATGACCTCCAGAACAGGATTACCGTACCACTCTGGTGCGGATCTCACTCTGTTTTACCTACGAGGTCCGGTAGTAACTTGATCTGAAGTTACATGATCATCATCATTAGCTTCCTCACTAATTGGTATAGTAGTCACAAGAACAGATTTCTGTGATGAACTACTTTCCAATAAGGGAACAGGTACAGTTACCTCATCAAGTTCTACTTTCCTCCCACTCACTTCTTTCGAGAGAAACTCCTTCTCTAGAAAGGATCCATTATTAGCAACGAATGTTTTGCCTTCGGATCTGTGATAGAAGGTGTACCCAACAATTTCCTTTGGGTATTCTATGAAGACCCACTTCTCCGATTTGGGTTTGAGCTTATCAGGATGAAACTTTTTCACATAAGCATCGCAGCCCCAAACTTTAAGAAACGACAACTTTGGTTTCTTGCTAAACCACAGTTCATATAGTGTGGTCTCAACGGATTTAGATGGTGCCCTTTTAACGTGAATGCAGCTGTCTCTAATGCATAACCCCAAAACGACAATGGTAAATCAGCAAGAAACATCATAGATCGCACCATATCCAATAAAGTACGATTACGACGTTCGGACACACCATAATGTTGTGGTGTTCCGTTGGCGTGAACTATGAAACTATTTCACATTGTTTTAGTTGAAGACCAAACTCGTAACTCAAATATTCGTCTCCGCGATCAGATCGCAGAAACTTTATTTTCTTGTTACGATGATTTTTCCACTTCACTCTGAAATTCTTTGAACCTTTCAACTATTTTAGACTTATGTTTCATCAAGTAGATATACCATATCTGCTCAAATCATCTTGTGAAGGTCAGAAAATAACGATACTTGCCACGAGCATCAACACTCATTGGATCGCATACATCGGTATGTATTATTTCCAATAAGTCAGTAGCTCGTTCCATTGTTCCGGAGAACGGTGTTTTAGTCATCTTGCCCAAAAGGCACGGTTCGCAAGTACCAAGTGATTCATAATCAAGTGGTTCCAAAAGTCCATCAGTA
This sequence comes from Triticum timopheevii, assembly GCA_963921465.1. NCBI lineage: Eukaryota > Viridiplantae > Streptophyta > Magnoliopsida > Poales > Poaceae > Triticum > Triticum timopheevii. The sequence goes on along the minus strand of OY997266.1, from coordinate 126,877,467 downwards.
TGGAGTTTCTTCATGCGCTTTACACCGATATGACCTAAACGGCAGTGCCACAAATAAGTTGCACTATCATTATTAACTTTGCATCTTTTGGTTTCAATATTATGAATATGTGTATCACTAAGATCGAGATCCAATGAACCATTTTCATTGGGTGTGTAACCATATAAGGTTTTATTCATGTAAACAGAACAACAGTTTATTCTCTTACTTAAATGAATAACCGTATTGCAATAAACACGATCAAATCATATTCATGCTCAACGCAAACGCTAAATAACATTTATTTAGGTTTAACACTTATCCCGAAAGTTTAGGGAGTGTGCGATGATGATCATATCAATCTTGAAACTACTTTCAACACACATCGTCACTTCACCCTTAACTAGTTTCTGCTTATTCTGCAACTCCCGTTTCGAGTTACTACTCTTAGCAACTGAACCAGTACCAAATACCAAGGGGTTTCTATAAACACTAGTAAAGTACACATCAATAACATGTATATCAAATATACCTTTGTTCACTTTGCCATCCTTCTTATCCGCCAAATACTTGGGGTAGTTCTGCTTCTAGTGACCAGTCCCTTTGCAGTAGAAGCACTTAGTCTCAGGCTTAGGTCCAGACTTGGGCTTCTTCACTTGAGCAGCAACTTGCTTGCCGTTCTTCTTGAAGTTCCCTTCTATCTCTTTGCCCTTTTCTTGAAACTAGTGGTCTTGTTAACCATCAACACTTGATGTTCTTTCTTGATTTCTACCTTCATCGATTTCATCATCATGAAAAACTCGGGAATAATTTTCATCATCCCTTGCATACTATAGTTCATCACGAAGTTCTACTAACTTGGTGATGGTGACTAGAGAATTCTGTCAATCACTATCTTATCTGGAAGATTAACTCCCACTTGATTCAAGCGATTGTAGTACCCAGACAATCTGAGCACATGCTCACTAGTTGAGCGATTCTCCTCCATCTTTTAGCTATAGAACTTGTTGGAGACTTCATATCTCTCAACTCGGGTATTTACTTGAAATATTAACTTCAATTCCTGGAACATCTCATATGGTCCATGATGTTCAAAACATCTTTGAAGTCCCGATTCTAAGCCATAAAGCATGGTGCACAAAACTATCAAGTAGTCATCATATTGAGCTAGCCAAACGTTCATAACGTCTGCATCTGCTCCTGCAATAGGTCTGTCACCTAGCGGTGCATTAAGGACATAATTCTTCTGTGCAGCAATGAGGATAAACCTCAGATCGCGGATCCAATCCGCATCATTGCTACTAACATTTTTCAATACATTTTTCTCTAGGAACATATCAAAATAAACATATGAAAGCAACAACGCAAGCTATTGATCTTACAACATAATTTGCAAAATACTACCAGGACTAGGTTCATGATAAATTTAAGTTCAATTAATCATATTACTTAAGAACTCCCACTTAGATAGACATCTCTCTAGTCATCTAAGTGATCACGTGATCCAAATCAACTAAACCATAACCGATCATCACGTGAGATGGAGTAGTTTTCAATGGTGAACATCACTATGTTGATCATATCTACTATATGATTCACGCTCGACCTTTCGGTCTCCGTGCTCCGAGGCCATATCTGCATATGCTAGGCTCGTCAAGTTTAACCTGAGTATTCCGCGTGTGCAAAACTGGCTTGCACCCGTTGTAGATGGACGTAGAGCTTATCACACCCGATCATCACGTGGTGTCTCGGCACGATGAACTTTGGCAACGGTGCATACTCAGGGAGAACACTTCTTGATAATTTTAGTGAGAGATCATCTTAAAATGCTACCGTCAATCAAAGCAAGATAAGATGCATAAAGGATAAACATCACATGCAATCAATATAAGTGATATGATATGGCCATCATCATCCTGTGCTTGTGATCACCATCTTCGAAGCACCGTCGTGATCACCATCGTCACCGGCGCGACACCTTGATCTCCATCGTAGCATCGTTGTCGTTTACGCCATCTATTGCTTCTACGACTATCGCTACCGCTTAGTGATAAAGTAAAGCAATTACAGGGCATTTGCATTTCATACAATAAAGCGACAACCATATGGCTCCTGCCAGTTGCCGATAACTTCGGTTACAAAACATGATCATCTCATACAATAAAATATAGCATCACGTCTTGGCCATATCACATCACAACATGCCCTGCAAAAACAAGTTAGACGTCCTCTACTTTGTTGTTGCAAATTTTACGTGGCTGCTACGGGCTTAGCAAGAACCGTTCTTACCTACGCATCAAAACCACAACGATAGTTTGTCAAATAGACTCCGTTTTAACCTTCACAAGGACCGGGCGTAGCCACACTCGGTTCAACTAAAGTTGGAGAAACAGACACCCGCTAGTCACCTGTGTGCAAAGCACGGCGGTAAAACCAGTCTCGCGTAAGCGTACGCGTAATGTCGGTCCGGGCCGCTTCATCCAACAATACCGTTGAATCAAAGTATGACATGCTGGTAGGCAGTATGACTTATATCATCCACAACTCACTTGTGTTCTACTCGTGCATATAACATCAACACATAAAAACCTAGGCTCGGATGCCACTGTTGGGGAACGTAGTAATTTCAAAAAATTTCCTACGCACACGCAAGATCATGGTGATGATATAGCAACGAGGGGAGAGTGTTGTCTACGTACCCTCGTAGACCGAAGCGGAAGCGTTGACGCAACGTAGAGGAAGTAGTCGTACGTCCTCCCGGTCCGACCGATCCAAGCACCGTTACTCCGGCACCTCCGAGTTCTTGACACGCGTACAGCTCGATGACACACCCTCGATCTCCAATCCAGTAGAGGCGCCGAGGGGGAGTTCCGTCAGCACGACGGCGTGGTGACGATCTTGATGTTCTCCTGTCGCAGGGCTTCGCCTAAGCACCGCTACAATATGACCGAGGTGTAATATCATGGAGGGGGGCACCGCACACGGCTAAGGAATGATCAATGATCAACTTGTGTGTTCTAGGGTGCCCCCCTACCCCCGTATATAAAGGAGGGAGGGAGGAGGTGGCCGGCCCAAGGGGGGGGGGGGCGCCATAGGAGGAGGAAACCTACTCCAAGTAGGTTTCCCCTCTTTTTCCTAATCCATGTTGGAGGGGGAAGGAAGGAGTACTAGTAGTAGGAAGGAAGAGGGGGAAGGAGAAAGGAAAGGGGGGGGCCGGCCCCCCTCCCCAATTCGGATTGGGCTTGGGGGGGCGCGCCCCCCTCCTTTGCTCCTTCTCCCTTCCTCCCACTTGGGCCCAATAAGGCCAATATACTTACCGGGGGGTTCCGGTAACCTCCCGGAGCTCCGGTATATTCCCAAACTCTCCCGGAACCTTTCCGGTGTCCAAATATATCCGTCCAATATATCAATCTTTATGTCTCGACCATTTCGAGACTCCTCGTCATGTCCGTGATCACATCCGGGACTCCGAACAACCTTCGGTACATCAAAATACATAAACTCATAATATAACTGTCATCGAAACCTTAAGCGTGCGGACCCTACGGTTCGAGAACAATGTAGACATGACCGAGACACGTCTCTGGTCAATAACCAATAGCGGGACCTGGATGTCCATATTGGTTCCTACATATTCTACGAAGATCTTTATCGGTCAAACCGCATAACAACATACTTTGTTCCCTTTGTCATCGGTATGTTACTTGCCCGAGATTTGATCGTCGGTATCCAATACCTAGTTCAATCTCGTTACCGGCAAGTCTCTTTACTCGTTCCGTAATACGTCATCTCATAACTAACTCATTAGTTACATGCTTGCAAGGCTTAGGTGATGAGTATTACCGAGAGGGCCCAGAGATACCTCCCCGACAATCGGAGTGACAAATCCTAATCTCGAATTATGCCAACCCAACATGTACCTTCGGAAACACCTGTAGTACTCCTTTATAATCACCCAGTTACGTTGTGACGTTTGGTAGTACCCAAAGTGTTCCTCCGATAAACGGGAGTTGCATAATCTCATAGTTACAAGAACATGTATAAGTCATGAAGAAAGCAATAGCAACATACTAAACGATCAAGTGCTAGGCTAACGGAATGGGTCAAGTCAATCACATCATTCTCCTAATGATGTGATCTCGTTAATCAAATGACAACTCTTTTGTCCATGGCTAGGAAACATAACCATCTCTGATAAACGAGCTAGTCAAGTAGAGGCATACTAGTGACACTATGTTTGTCTATGTATTCACACATGTATTATGTTTCCGGTTAATACAATTCTAGCATGAATAATAAACATTTATCATGAAATAAGGAAATAAATAATAACTTTATTATTGCCTCTAGGGCATATTTCCTTCACACTGACCCAACCTCGAGTGGAATCTGTGCCACCGGAACCTCGGACTCGTTTCCGGCTACAGGTTCCGAACCACGTACGTCCGCGTACGCCGAGCTTGATCAGGCATCGATCATCGAATTCTGCTCCGCGGACATCTTCCGGCACTCACCTTTAGGCGACGTGCTAAACTCATTAAAAACACTCTCGTTGGCGGGGGACTCACAGCCGAATTATATCCGGTTCGAACTGGAGGCTGATGACGGAGAATTTCACTTCCCACCCACCCCCCACTTCATAGCCACTGTCGAAGATTTAATCGACATGCTCGATTACGGCTCTGAAGACATCGACGGTATGGACGACGATGCCGAAGAGGAGCATGGCCAAAACCCACCATTTACCGGACGTTGGACGGCCACTTCTTCGTACGACGTGTACATGGTGGATACACCCAAAGAGAACAATGGCGATAACAAGAAAGAGCCAGTCGAGGATAAACCTCCTGAGACACAGCCAAAACGCCGAGGTGAGCAGCGCCGCTCTAAATCACGCCATGGAAAAGACAGCAATACCGGCATAGGAGAAAACAATACTCCGGACGAGGCCAAAGACAATGAAGACCCCGTTGAGCCAACCTCCGAACAGGACGACCGAGAGGATGGGCGAGTCAGCCCTGATGAACAGGCAGTAAACGAATACTTGAAGGGCAGTAATTATCTTCCACCCTCCGAGGATGAGGTGAGCCTCGGCGACGAAGACTTTATCATGCCTGAGGAACCCGTCGAGCAGGAGCGCTTTAAGCGCTGACTAATTGCCACTACGAAGAGCCTGAAAAAGAAGCAGCAGCAGCTTCAAGCTGACCAAGATCTGCTCAATGACAGATGGACTGATGTCCTAGCAGCCGAGGAATAAGGCCTCGAGCGCCCAACCAAAAGTTACCCGAAGCACAAATTGTTACTCCAATTCGATGACGAGGCGCTGGAGCCTGCCCTACCAGTGCGTAATGCGGTTGACCGACCACCACGCGGCCGCGACAAAGTGGCAACTCAGGCCGAACACCAGCCCGCACTACCGCGCCGCAAAAATAGAGACACAACAGCTCGAGCATACACATATGACCTATGGCATGACTTGAAGAGCAGACCAGGTCAGACCAGATCGATCTACGGATCACGGGGGCCGCCCCGGCATGCGACAATGGCCATGTGGCCGGACGCGACAAACATAACCACGCCCAGGCCGAACACCGCAGAAAAACTCCAGCCGAGCTACATCGCGCCTTGGCCCGATACAGAGGCGCCGCACACCCCCTTTGCTTCACTGATGAAGTAATGGACCATGAATTCCCGGAAGGGTTTAAACCCGTGAACATCGAATCATATGACGGGACAACGGACCCCGCAGTATGGATTGAGGATTTTTCTTCTCCATATCCATATGGCCCGTGGTGATGATCTTCATGCCATCAAATACCTCCCGCTAAAACTCAAGGGACCAGCTCGGTACTGGTTGAACAGTCTGCCCAAAAATTCAATTGGCAGCTGGGAGGACTTGGAAGACGCCTTTCTCGACAACTTCCAAGGTACATATGTCCGACCTCCAGATGCCGACGAATTAAGTCACATAGTTCAATAGCCCGGAGAGTCAGCCAAGAAATTCTGGACTAGGTTCTTAACTAAAAATAACCAGATCGTCGACTGTTCGGATGCCGAAGCCTTAGTGGCCTTTAAGCATAGCATCCGCGACGAATGGCTCGCCCGTCACCTCGGCCAAGAAAAGCCGAAGTCCATGGCAGCCCTCACGGCACTCATGACCCACTTTTGTGCGGGCGAGGATAGTTGGCTAGCCCGCAGCAACAACACTGCAAGCAAAGCGGGCACCTCTGAGGCCGAAAACAGCAACGGCAAGCCCCGACGCAACAGGCACAAGCGTCGAAGCAATGGTGACAATACCGACGACACGACGGTCAATGCCGGATTCAATAGCCACGGCAAGTCCGGTCAGCGGAAGAAGCCATATAAAAGAAACAATCCGGGACCATCCAGCTTGGACGGCATACTCGATCGTCCATGCCGGATTCACGACACCCCAGACAAACCAGCCAATCATACCAACAGAGACTATTGGGTTTTTTAACATGCCGGCAAGTTAAATGCCGGGAACAAGGAGAAGGGGTCGCAAAGCGAGGACGAGGATGAGGAGCCCCGGCCACCAAACATAGGGGGACAGAAGAAGTCCCCCCCCCCCCCAAGTTAAAACGATGAACATGATATACGCTACCCATATCCCCAAGAAGGAGCGCAAACACGCACTTTGGGACGTTTACGCGATGGAGCCACTCACCCCAAAGTTCAACCCATGGCCTTCCTGCCCGATCACTTTCGATCGCAGGGACCATCCAACCAGTATCCGTCATGGCGGGTGAGCCGCACTCGTCCTCGACCCAATCATTGATGGATTTCATCTCACGCGAGTCCTCATGGATGGCGGTAGCAGCCTAAACCTCCTCTATCAGGATACAGTGTGCAAAATGGGCATTAATCCCTCATGGATTTAGCCCACAAAGACCACCTTTAAAGGAGTCATACCAGGTGTAGAGGCCCGTTGTACGGGCTCAATCACACTAGAGGTTGTCTTAGGATCTCCGGACAACTTCCGAAGCGAAGAGTTGATCTTCAATATCGTCCCCTTTTGCAATGGCTATCATGCACTGCTTGGACGAACCGCATTTGCTCGATTCAACGCCATGCCACACTACGCTTATCTCAAGCTCAAGATGCCCTGACCACGCGGCGTCATAACAGTCAATGGAAACACGGAACGCTCCCTCCGTACCGAGGAGCACACCGCGGCTTTAGCAGCAGAAGTACAGAGCGGCCTTTTCAAGCAGAACCTTAATTCGGCGGCTGAGCTCCCGGTCACTGTTAAACAAGTCCGGACTACCCTGCAGCAGGACAACCCAGCTTGTCAAGAGCTCAACTAGCAATTTGGCCTTCGTCCCAGTCCCGACCAAGTGGCGGCATTCATACCGCGCATACATAACTACGCACTCAAAATACCATGGGCATGGACGGAGGCATAACTAGATTGTGATCCATAATACGGCTCGATCGCCCCTGGACACACATACTTTTACTTCTTTTTTCCTTTTCAGGTTTCTTTTCCATATGCCTTTTCTGACGGCACGATCACCGCTCCTTTCAAAGGATAGATACACCAAGACGGCGAGAGGCACTGGCGTATAAGGGAATTCCTAGGTGGTCTCTTTAAACAATCACTCTACCTGTTTTCAGGACCCGCACACAGCTCTCCCTTGGTCGCAGCATATTAAATAGCCCTATTGCTTACTGCACTACTTGTACAAATACACTTTGACATATTAATCAAACCATAATGGAGACAGTTTGTGGCCTAACCTTTGTAGCACTAGCCTGCTACTTTATTTTCTTTTTAATCTTATCAAATTACACCCGTACACTTTGGTAGGCTTTAAATCAGCTAGGGGCTTCATTACGCCCCACAATACGGCAACAAAGTCTGAACACTTTTTTACAGTATAGTTTGGCACCCCGAATTTAGCATTATATGCATTGGCTCTGAATTATGTCTTTGGTCAATAGTTGGGTTGCCCGGCTCCTGTGCTTACTACCTTACGTTCCGCTATATTGTCTAGGGTAGTAAAGGGAGAAGAGAACTACTGCGATTATGTCCTGGTTTATCCGGATGAGCACCTCAGTAGAGAAAGCCGAAAACTGACTGTCATGATGCGGCGAGAGCCGGCCAGCTCTTCGGAGGTTTCAAATCTTTAGCGATTTTTTTTCCGCATTTTGCGATGGATCGGTTCTTACCCGACCAGGTGTTTTCAGCACCCTAGTTCGGATACTAGGGGCTGCGCCTAATTTTTTTTGTTTTTCATCAAACTCCTATGGCTAAGTGAGGGTGCTAAAGCCACATAGTTCGATTGCCTGGTTCGTTGCGCTAAACACCTCTTTCAAGGACCAAACAATTGGATCAAGAGTGTTTAGATTCCATCCCGAACACCCCCGTACTACCTACATGGGGGCTGAAGCCGACGACTGGCCAACTCTCAGATTTCATAAAACGGCGACACAAGAGGTAAAATTTTAACACATATTATCTTACATAATTAACTTGTTTCATAATACGGGGCAAGATAATACAAATGTACTCATTCAAAGATTACATCTTTGGCGCATTGCGTCGCCACAATGCGGGATCCCTCCAGGACATTGTCAAAATATAGCTCGGGCATGCAGTGCTCCTTGCCCTCGGACGGTCCCTCAGTCGCGAGCTTGACAGCATTCATCTTCGCCCACTGCATCTTGACGCAGGCGAAGGCCATCCGCGCACCCTCGATGCAGACTGATCGCTTGATAACGTCAAGCCGGGGCAAGCATCGACCAGCCGCTTCACGAGCCTGAAGTAGCTGCTGGGTATAGCTTCGGCAGGCCACAACCGGATTATTACATCCTTCATGGCTAGCTCGGCCACCCTGTGCAGCTCGACCAGCTGTTTTAGTTAGTCGCTAAAGGGCACTGGATGTTCTAACGCAAGGTACTGCGACCAAAATAGCTTCTCCATTGAGCTTCCTTCTTCAGCTTGGAAGAATTCTGCAGCGTCAGAAACAATGCGCGGAAAATCACAAACGCCCCTGGAGAACTCCAAATCCGGGTTAGTAAGAGGTACCTCTTCTTCACATATTTGCTCTGCATAATGAAGGCCTTACTAGCCGCAATCTTCTTGGCCTCTTGAATCTCCTGGAGAGCGCCCTGGGCTTCAACCCGGGCATCTTGTGCACTTTGGCGAGCCTTGGCGAGCTCGGTCTATTGAGCCGTAATATCGCGCTCCAAGGACTCGCATTTCTTCACGGCATCCTGAAGTTCTTGCTGGACCTCAGCAAGCCTGGCCTCGTGCTTTTCGCAGGCGGCTTGCTCCTTGTCAACTTTCTTCTCGGCCTCGGCCAATGCCTTTTTAAGGGCCTCGACCTCGGACGCCGCTCCTACAAATATCGTGGCACTCTAGTCAATACACATCATTTATTTTTTCCGAATATACAGCAGGTCATTACATACCTTGCTTATCCTCTATCTGCTTCCTTGCTTGGCCGAGCTCCTCCTCGGCTCGCTCTAGTCTCTGCTTCAGTCCGGAGACTTCGGCAGCGTGGGAGGTCGCAGTCAGCAACGACGCCTGCTTAATCACATAGACACATATGGTTAGTCTCCTGCAAAGATTCTTTGATCCTCTTTTCAGCTTTTCTTTCCGAACACCGAATAGAGTCTCAGGGGCTACTGTCTATACTCTGACATTCTTTTTAGATAATTGCGTTGCTTACCTCAAAGCCTGTTAGAAGGCTTGTGCAGGCTTTGGTCAGTCTCGCGGACTGAATCTTCTCAATCACCGTACCCATAAGGGTACGGTGTTCCTACACAATGGAAGCACTTCGCAGCGCTTCCAGGAGAGCATCTGGTGCCTCTGGTTGGACAGAGGTCACCGGCGGAATAGGCAAACCTCCTTCTTTCGAAGGAGGCTGCGGGCCAGATTCCGGAGCCGTATAGGTCTCCAGGGCCGTATTCGGCCGGGGGCCGAACTGAATACGGCCCCCAAAGCCAGTCTCCATGGGGATTTGCTCCCCAATATGTTCGGCGACCGAGGTTTACCCTCCGGTGCCGCCTTTCAGCCTCCTGAGTCTCTCCCTGGCCTGGGATCCTTCGGGACAACACCTCGGTGTCATCCATGGCCTTGGGGGAGGAGGCTTCCGGCTGGGACCCACTGCCCATCGCCTTCGGGTCCAGCGAATTCCCCGGGGATGAGGATCGCTCGAGGTTGGACCGAGCCGGAATGAAAGTGCATGATTCAACATGTTAAGACTATGAAGTAGAGAGGCCAGATATATGGATGCATCCAGGTGTTTTAGTAGGCTAGGGGCTTGTTTCGGGGGCGCGGCTCCGGCTTGCTGTCGACATCGCACGCGAGTTATCCGCGAGGGAGCCCTTTCCTCTCTTGGACGCCTCCGCCTCTAGATTCTTGGAGGCCGCCCTCTTCTTCCTTCCCCCTCAGGGGGAGAGTTGCTCTCTTCCTCCTCGTTGTCATCGTCCTCGGTGGTGGAGGAGTGAGTCTCGGTGTCTTCGGATGTCACGTCCGAAGCACCCTTCCGGCGGGGGCCACTTTTGGCCCCCTTGGCCTTCTTTTGGCCTTCTTCTCCGGCGCCTTGTAGGGTGCCGGAACCAGCATCTTCGTCGGAAGCGGGATGGCTGGTTCCTCGGACAGCGGAGTCAGACACTTAATCCGCTCCGCCTTCTTTGTCATCCCTGAAAAACGATAGTAACAAGTGAGGTTTGGGTATCTTCCCTGAACAAGCAAGTAAAGGATACACCTTGAAACGCGAAAGAGTTACCGCACTAGCGAGATGGGCTAGGGCGTGCCCACGGTCCTCGGTCGTCTCCGGTGGCGTTTCATTGCCTTTGAAGAGCACCTTCCAGATATCTTCGTGCGTAGTTCCGAAGAACCGTTGCAAAGTCTGGTGCTCGACCGGATCGAACTCCCATAAATGGCAAGTCCGGCTCTGGCATGGAAGGATCCGGCGAACCAGCATCACCTGGATCACATTAACGAGCTTGATGTTCTTATCCACCATGCTCTGGATGCGCATTTGCAGCACCCTCAGCTCATCTGACAAAGACCAATTCAAGCCCTTCTCTAGCCAGGAGGTGATTCACATTGGGGCTCCGGAATTGAATTCAGGAGCCACGGCCCAGGTGGCGTCGTGGGGCTGTGTGATATAGAACCACAACTTCTGCCACTCTTTGACGGTCTCCACGAAGGAGCCTTTGGGCCATGTGACGTTGGGCATCTTGCTCACCATGGCGCCTACGCACTCTGCGTGTTGGCCACCTACCACCTTCGGCTTCACATTGAAGATTTTTAGCCACAATCCGAAGTGGGGTGGGATGCAGAGGAAAGCCTCACACACGACAATGAATGCCGAGATGTTGAGGAAAGAATTTGGGGCTAGATCATGGAAATCTAGCCCGTAGTAGAACAGGAGTCCACGGACGAATGGGTGGAGAGGAAATCCCAGCCCGCAGACAAAGTGGGGGATGAACACCACCCTCTCATGGGGCTCCGGAGTGGGGATGATCTGCCCCTTGGCTGGAAGCCGGTGGGCGATTTCCTTGGCCAGATACCCAGCCTCCTGGATCTTCGTAATGTCCTTCTCCTTGACGGAGGAGACCATCCACTCGCCTTTCGCTCCAGATCCGGACATGGTCGAGTGCTTTCTTGAGGCGGAAAAAAATGAGAACTTGGGTGTTGGAGCTCGAGAATGGGAAGGCAGAGAGAGGAAGAAGGCGTGGGTGAAGGAAAGGAATCCTTATCTCCTTATAAAGGCAGTGAATATCAAGTGCCTCCCCACTCGCCTCAAAGCTCTCCTATTCCCAAGGGCCGTGCAAACGCCACGGTTCGATTACCCACGCCCGTATTGATGAAAATCCCGCAATAAGGGGACACGATCTCTGCTTCGACAAGACGTGCCAATAAAACCGCGCCTCGAAACATGAAGCGGCAGGCCAAAAACGGTTCGAAATAATAACTGGGCAGAGACGTGATGTCACGCTATAAAAAGTTGTCAGCGGATTGGACTCGTGGAATATTATACTCTCTGCGGTTGTGTGTGGTACTGCAGAGCCAGACATGTTCGTTGCGTTCAAAGACTATTTTAGAGTGTCCAGAAGGGGAACCCGCCTTGCAATGCCGAAGACAATCTCCGCGCCGGACACCTCGTCATTGAAGCCTGGTTCAGAGGCTACTGAGGGATTCATGGATTAAGGGGTCCTCGTACATCCGGCCTGGTTGACATGGGCCGGACTGATGGGCTGCGAAGATACAAGACCAAAGACTCTCACCCTTGTCCGGATGGCACTCTCCTTGGTGTGGAAGGCAAGCTTAGCATCTAGATATGAAGATTCCTTTCTCTGTAACCGACTTCGTAGTGCCCTAGTCCCCTCCGGTGTCTATATAAACCGGAGGGCTTAGTCCGTAGAGACAATCATAATCATACAGGCTAGACTTCTAGGGTTTTAGCCATTATGACCTCATGGTAGATCAACTCTTGTAATACTCATATTCATCAAGATCAATCAAGAAGGAAGTAGGGTATTACCTCCATAGAGAGGGCCCAAACCTGGGTAAACATCGTGTCCCCCGTCTCCTGTTACCATCAACCTTAGACGCACAGTTCGGGACCCCCTACCCGAGATCCGCCTGTTTTGACACCGACAGTAATCTTAACATCGCTACTCCTATCAACTTGATGAAGGGATGCAGATTGTTGGAGCCGCATACCCAGACAACACACCAAAACCCAACATCTAAACCTGGAGGCCCCAACCAAGCCGCTAGCAGGGACTGGGGTACACACTGGTCCGACACACTCTCAATGCGCACCGCATGTGCTTGCTGGAGAGGCCACTACCATTGTCTTCCGTCGGTCCATCTTCAGAGCAGGTACCGGCACATCAACCTTGCCATGTCTGTTGTCGACGCCACCACGACACTAGACAACGCCTCCTCCCTACGCATGTCCATCATCACACATCCATTGTCGAGACTCCACATCATCGATGCGTCACATGAAACCCCGCTCTACCATTGGAATCATCCACTAGTTGCTTGAGACAATGCACACCTCCAAGAATGACGCCTCCAAGGGGGGGACGACACAAGAGCACCGCCGTCATCCGATTGACTGATCTAGGGTTCCTCCCAGAGGTAGCGGATAGGGGTCTAGAGCTTCTCCACGGCGATGCCTTCAAGAAGCAGACGACGCAAAAAGAATGTCACCATCGCCGTCCTTGGCAACGAGCTGAGAGTAGGGTTTTCACCCGGATCCGCTCGAGGAGTCTCCATCAAGCCTTTTGTGCACGGGACTGCCACCGATCTCCGCCCCCAGGCAACGAGTGGGCCGCACTGGCCAGATCAAACCTGATCGGAGACGAAATCACGCATGAAGTTGATCCATCCACCAGGCCATCCACGCCGTCGCCGCCAATCCGAAGTTAGATTTGCTGTGGCAGAGCCCTCCATGCCGTGGGAGAGAGGGAGACCCCCGCCACCGCCATCCCAGTGGCGATGGGAAGGGGAGGACGTAGATCACGGCCCTGTCGGCTAGGGTTGTGGCCCACCCGAGTCTCCCGATACGGAGGAGTGGTCATGTTTGAGCGACGAGAGGGTTTTGTTAGCATTGACAATTTTGTACTGTACAAATTTGAAGTAGTTCTTAATCAGTATACGAATGGACATCCAACAAGAAATGAAAGTTGCAAGTAGATTTATTTCTAGAAAAGTGAGGCAATCGCAGTGCGGCTCTGTTCGTTGTATTTTGAGAACTGACATCAAAATGCATCACTAGGTTCAAATAGCTGGATTCCCATGCAACACGCAAACATCAGGCAAATCACAACTCATCACCGCTCTGAGCATCTCCAACAGGCGCGCGATATTAGCATTGTGCTGGAAAATCTTTTTTTGTGCCTGCAGTCGTCCCGGTGCTCTAGCGGAGCGCAAAAAACGCACGCGTGGCATAAGTGGTTCAGTGCGCGGAGCGAAACAGTATCGCGCGCCGCTCATTTGGTGCGCCCCTCCCGCGTGCTGCACACTCGATTGTCCGCGCCGCGACTTCCACCTACTGTCATATCCAGGCACTGGCGTCGCTGCCCGCACCTCCCCATTTGCTCCGGCGACCCGACGACGCTTCCCCAGCCTATTCCCGGGCCGCCGCCGCTTCCTACACCTCCCTCTAGTCGTCGCCGCCCCTCGAGCGTGTCATTCCTCCGACAAACAGCGCCCGACCGCCTACTGCTGCTCGGCGCCCAGAAGGTGTTCGACAAAACACTTGCAAGGTATGTATTGCTTCAACTTCACATTTTTACATGAATTTGGTGCATGTTGTTTGTAGTTTTTATAGACTAGTTTAAATTCAGTATTGTAAATGAGTTCGTCATATGATTCTTCCAACGAAGAATTTGATATTGAAGAAGAGGAGGACCTTGCAACGATCCTAGCTATGCACATCAATAAAAAGCCGAAGCACGATGGTTCAGTTATGGGTCGGCAAAAACTTTGGAGGGATAAGATCAATGCCGACAGCAGATTGATGAGGCACTATTTTGTGGATAATCCCGTATACCCCGACTCGTACTTCTGGTGCCGTTTAAGATGAGCATCGAGTTGTTCATGCGCCTTGCAGAGAAACTGGCGAGCCATGATCAGTTTTTTCAGCAAAGAAGGAATGCCGCTGGAGAACTCGGGCATAGCACCTTTCAAAAGGTGACACCAGCTTTGCGTATGTTGGCATACGGTATTTCGGCCGATCTAGTTGATAACCATCTGGCCATGGGTGAGAGTCAAGCCATCATGTGTACCAAATGCTTTGCAGTCGGAATTGTGCAAGTGTTTGGTCCGAAGTATTTGAGATCTCCTAATGCTGAAGACACGGCAAGGCTTTTGGAGATGAACAAACTCGTGGGTTCCCAGGTATGCTTGGCTCAATATAATGCATGCATTGGAGTTGGAAGAACTGTCCTAAGGCATGGCATGGACAATTCCACGGCCAGAAAAAGGGTTCTACTATAACACTGAAAAAAATAGCGCGCTATAGCGTCGCTAATAGCACGCTATAGCATATTGAGAATTGCCTCGCTAAATATATCAGTGTATAACGTCTCGCTAATAGCACGTTATAGCACGATATAGCACGCTAATAGCATATTTTGAGGTCGGCGCTATTTTGCTGTAGTGCGCTATTTTTTTCATTGACTATAATCCTTGAAGCGCTGGCCGATCAAGAGACTTGGATTTGGCATGCTTTTTATGGAATGCCTAGATCTTTGAATGGCATCAACGTTGTTAATCGGTCACCACTCATGAATAAGATTGCAAATGGTGAACTGCCACCAGTGCAGTCTGTAGCAAATGACCATACATACAACTATGACTACTATCTTGTGGATGACATCTACCCAAAGTGGCAAACATTTGTGAAACCGTTAAAAAAACGGAAGGTCAGAAAAATCTAGATTTCCACAATCCTCAGGCAGCGGCTAGGAAATATATGGAGAGAGCTTTGGGATTTTGCAAGCCCAATTTGCTATTGTGAGAGGGCCGACTAGATTTTGGGATCAAAATATTCTTTGGTACATCATGCACACTTGTGTGGTCATGCATAACATGATCATCGAGATTTAGACTACTCTCAGTTTGAGATCTTGGGACATCCCGTGCGAGTGCGGCGAAGGGCCGCGAGGGTGGCCCGATTTCCTATCATGCCATTCGATGTGTTGAAACACATGATAATCTTTAGAAGGATCTAATCGAGGAGTGGTGGGCATGGAATGGCCGACAAAACGAGTGATTTGTATGTTTGATGTTGTATTGTTGAACTATTTGTTTGGGTTGTAATAATATTGAACTATTTATTGTTGATTTATGTTTTATGTGTTTGATCTTCTTGGTTTTGTTTGAAGTGTCAGATGTTGTTTGTGCTGGGCGCGCGCGCCGTTTGTTTGTAGCGGCGGCTAGAGCGGCTCACACGCGCTATATTTTGCGGCGGCCGCTGGAGTTAGCGTTGTTCTGCACGTAAAAACTTGCTATTTTGGCGCTGTAAAGGTTATTTTAGCGCGCCGCGCATTGCGCGCTTGTTGGAGATGCTCTCAGTTGCTGCTGCAGACGAACCGCTTGATCACCCGCAGCAACTCATTGGCCGCCTCACTGAATGGCTAGCGAACAGAGAATCCTTGCTGCTCTCCCTCGAACTGGAAAACCTCGACGTCCTTCCCCATGTCCTTCAGCCTCGCCCCATACCCCAGCACGAGGTCACGAAGCACGTTGCTCAGAGGTGCCACGACAAGTGCTGATGGGAGCTCCACCGGCGCGAGGCTCGTGCTCCCCGGGCCGAACGCGTTGGCCAATGGCTGGTCCATGCTCGCCTCCACCGGTAGCGACATGCGCCAGAGCTGGTCGGCCATCATGATCGTCAGGGACACGCCCGCCGGCCGGGTCGGCCTCCGTTGTCGTGCGCTTGGCCCTAGTGAAGAATGCGGAGAGGAGGATGTACCTGACGATGCGCACCGGGGTGGTGGCAATCTGCCTCGATGCGACACGGACCGTGACATGGTGGGCTATGTTGGTACCCACCGAGTGGCCGGAGTGGAACGTGCGGGCGAAGTCGTCCAACTCCGCGAGCCACGGGTCGGCACCGGCGCCAAGCTTGGCCTGGCCGCGAGAGAGGAGATTCAAACCATGGCCCGACCGAACCCACGCTCAGAGCCGTTGGATGTAGCAGTACTGCCATGAGGATATATGCCATGTTAGGATTCAAAATTTATTGTTTGTGCTAACCACATACTACTGATCATTTGGCTTGTAGGCCTGTAGCAATGCTCGCCTTTCTTTAATCTGCATGTGCGGGCACACGCTCCCAAGTACTGTAGCACACTAGACAAACTTTGAGAATAAAAAAAATATGTTCAGCATTGTTCATATTCTTCCATACAAATTGATTATACATAGAAAACATAATATTTCTTGTGCTTATCCTCTGATTTTGCCAAAATAAAAGGCTAAATTTTGTCAGAAAAATATGTGTTCATGTGTTTTCAGAACAATATTCACATGCTAGCGGTAGTGGCATAGAAGGTGTGTTAATGCAAGAGAAGTGCACTATAGCTTACTTTAGTGAGAAACTTTCCGGAGAGCAACTCAACTATCCCATCTATGACAAGGAATTATATGCTTTAGTGCGAGTTTTGCGTGAATGGGAACATTATCTTCGCCCCCATGAATTTGTCATTCATACCGACCATGAAACGCTTAAGTACCTTAAGGGTCAAACTAAGTTGAACAAGCATCATGATAAGTGGAGTGAATTCATTGAGTCTTTTCCCTATGTCATCAAGTACATCAAAGGCAAAGAGAATGTTGTGGCGGATGCGCTTTCCTGCAAATGCATGCTTGTTACTAAACTTGAATTGAATGTTATTGGCTTTGAGCACATAAAAGACTTGTATGCGCATGATCCTACTTTTGCTATTCCTTATGCCAAGTGTTTGACGCATACATCTTGGGAATGCTATTACATCAAAGATGATTATCTTATGAGAGCTAACAAGCCATGTAACCCTGAGTCTTCCTTTCGTTTGTTGCTTTTTCAAGAATCTCATGGAGGACTTATGGGACACTTCGGACGCGACAAGACCTTTGCTACGCTCTCAAAGAACTAATTTTGGCCCAAGATGTCCCGCGACGTCTCATGCTTCACCACCCGATGCTCTACATGTCGCTAAGCTAAGTCTAAAGCTCAATCGCATGGTCTCTATATGCCACTTCCCATTCCGTATCACCCATGGGAAGATATTAGTATGGACTTTGTGCTTGGTTTGCCTAGAAATGAAAATGGAAAGGATACCGTGTTTGTTGTTGTGGACCGTTTCTCTAAGATGGCACATTTTATTCCATGCAACAAGATAGACGATGCTTCACATGTTGCAAATCTCTTTTGTAGGAAAAACTTGCGCCTACATGGAGTGCCAAAGACTATTGTCTCAGACCGCGACGTCAAGTTCCTAAGCTACTTTTGGAAGACCCTATGCGCCAAGCTCGGAATCAAGCTCTTGTTCTCTTTGGCATACCATCCACAAACCGACGGCCAAATGGAGGTCACAAACCGGACGCTATCCACTCTCCTACGCGTGCTGATCAAGAGGAACATCAAGGAGTGGGGGGAGTGCCTACCCATCGCCGAGTATGCCTACAACCGTGCAAGACATTCGAATAATGGCAAGTCCCTCTTCGAGGTCGTCTACGGCTTCAACCCATTGTCCCCATTGAACATTCTACCCCTACCACTACAAGAGTGAATCAACATGGACGCGAACGCTAGAGCAAGCTACCTCAAGAAGGGGCACGAAGGTACAAGGCACACCATCAAGCGCCAAGTCCAACGCCTCCCGACCAAGATTAAGATCAACAAGAACCCCATGATATTCAACAAAGGAGATCTCGTGTGGATACACCTTCGAAAGGACCGCTTCCCCAACGAACGCAAGTCCAAGATTTGATCCCGAGCTGACGAACCTTTCAAGGTGCTAGCACGCTACAACAACAACGCCTACAAGATCGACATCCCACGTGACAAGTACTCCATAAGCGACATCTTCAACATCAAAGATCTATCTCCCTACCATGGTGATGAGGCTTTCAATCCGAGGTCGGATCTTCGCCAAGGGGGGGGGGGGGGGAGGGAGATGATGCAGAGCATCCTATGGTCATCCCCATGGACCTACCATCATCTCACCAAGTGCCAAGAGGATCGGTGACACGAGCATGAGCTAGAGCTCTCGAGACCGAGGTGACATCTCTCCTTAGTGATATTCCATATGACCCACTCGAGACATGGCTACTACCTAAGTCCGGAATGTTGTGCATGATTAGGTACCAAGAAGGCCCTCTCGAGGATGCATGTGAAGACGGACAAGTCCCCAAGTACAAGGATGAAGAGAAACGACAGAAGGAAACGGAGGAAGTTCCCAGGACCCGGACATTCGGCCCCTGGCCTGGACAACCGGCCCCTGGAGGTGTCGACAGCAACAACCACCCAACAGCCAAGTCTACAGTGCCTAGACATCCGGCCACAGGCCCGGACATCCGGCCTCCAGCCCGGAAATACGGACCATAGGCCAGACATCTGGACAACGCCTATCTAGAGAGCACAAAAACTAGACCCCAACAGCCCAGACATCCGGCCCCCGCGCCCGGACATCCGGCACCTCGCGAAGGCCCGGACATCCGGCACCTCGCGAAGGCCCGGACATCCGGCCCGACGCCCGGACGTCCGCCCCTTGTCTGTGTACAGTGTAAACGACCAAAGCTCATGTATCCCTTCGCCCCCTAGACTATATATACTCTTCTTCCCCAACGTTTTAGGGTTAGCAATAGTTTAGCTCATTTGAGAGATAGAGCATTGCTCATCCACTTGATACCTACTCCATTGGAGGCCAAGCCCTCCATCTAGGAGAAGATCCCCCAAGTAGATTCAAGCCCTCCACCTAGGAGAAGATCCATATTGGATTCAAGACCTCCTCTTGGAGAAGAACTAGCTACTTGTACCTTTCCTTTGTTGTCTTTGGATCTTGTGATCTCTTTGTGCTTGTGAATCTAACACATGTGTGATTGGTTCGAGTCTATTTGAGTGTTTCCTCTTGTTTTCCCTCGTGTTCCCCCTTGTGTTCTTCATGGGAACCCCTCCAAATCATGAAAGATCAGTCTTAAGGGTTTCCACCCTACATCAGGTCCCTTGTGTGATCCAATCAAGATAAGCATGGCCATGCGACAAGGATTATGAGATAATCCAGTTTGTGGTTGGCATCACTGGAACGAGAAAGAGGTTGGGCTAGCACAAGGATGACAGACTCGCCTTGATGCCGATAACATATATTGTGTCACAAAGGGAACAAACGTGTGACACGTTGTACAAGTTCTCCAACCGGCTTCATTCTCTACTTGCTGGTCGACATGCCTTGTTAGAGGCCGCTACCAACCGAGCAGCTCAGAGATGATCTGACATGTGACCAAACCGACTTGAATCTAAGGGGTCGGACACTTAAGGGAAGGAACCTGTGAGGCCAGATCCGACTCCATGAGTCAGATGTGATCCTACTCGAACTTGTATCAAGGCCGAACAGAATTTGGGCTTTAGGATCCGTGGGAGGCCCAAGTGTTGATCCTGTGACGGGTGCCTATATATAGTGGAGGTGCGGCACACTCATTCAATTGATCGCTTCGGTGCCGTCACCAGGGCTTTGCATGTTCCTCCTGCGCGAGCGGATAACTTTAGAGGCGGTACACTATGACGCCCCCGACTCAATTGTGCACAAATCATACACGCCAATGCGCACGATTAAGAACAAAGACTCACAGGAAGATATCACCACACAACTCTAGACACTAATAATATAATACAAGCATTATATTACAAGCCAAGGGACCTCGAGGGCTCGAATACACAAGAGTCAGCGGAAGCAACAATATCTGAGTACAGACACAAGTAAAGAAGTTTGCCTTAAGAAGGCTAGCAAAACAACGGCATCTAATTGAAAAGGCGAAGGCCTCATGCCTGGAGCCTCCTAACTACTCCTGTTCGTCGGCGGTCTCCACGTAGTAGTAGGCTCCATTGTGGTAGTAGTACTTATCGGCAGAATTAGCTGGCTCCTGGACTCCGTCATCTGATCGCAGCAATCGGGTAGGGGAAAAGAGGTAGCAAAGCAACCATGAGTACTCATCCAAAGTACTCGCAAGACTTACATCAGATCTATACTAAGTATGCATCAGTATCAAAGGAATGGGGCTATATCTTTTGACTATACTACAGAAATGCTAGAATAGAGGGAAGGCCTAGTCTATCGTAGACTAGCATCTTGCAGCGTCTTGCAGCATTAGAAGAGTGCAGATTAGCATATTATAAAGTAACAGTATATTTAGTAAACCTCGGAGATCCTTCCTCAGGTCCCTGCGAGAAAGCGATCCCGGAGCCATCATATCCATTTAATGTCTCAAGTGTTCAGTTCTAGTTGTAATAGATTGGGAACAACTCTGAGCGTCCGTTACCGTGGACACGACTATTCGAATAGATATACTTCCCTGCAGGGGTGCACCAACTTACCCAACACGCTCGATTAACTTTGGCCGGACACACTTTTCCAGGTCATGCCCGGCCTCGGCTGATCGACACACCATAGTCCTACCTAGGCTCAACAGAGAGGCAAGCACACCGGTCTACATCCTAAATGCAAAGGTGCCATGGGCCAATCGTCCTTTGCAATCCTGCACATTGCAAACGCGGCCTGGAGCAGACCCACCCCCTTATACAAGCACATGTGATTACCGTCCAATCAGGTGCGCGCCGCTAAACTGCTAACATTTGAGAGCTTTTGGAAGAATGGTACGACGCCGAGTGCCCATACTTATTCCCGCGTGGTGGTTAGTGCGAAAAGGCTAGAGGCCTACTCAGATCTCATATTAAAACCCGTTAGTGTCTTGGGAGTGTGCAGAGACGATCAGTTATCCTGTCGCCCCGTCTCGAGGACTTACGACAAGGGTCAGGCCCATCCCTCTCTAGGGCGGTCTGCCTGCCTGGCCGTGCCTCGTAATTATCTCGCGGGTACCCTCCTGTCCAACTCGACTTCGATAACTCTCATGGGTACCCCCTGGGGTCGACCCGACTTCAACAAGGGACTGAGGTAATGTCAAGGTATCCGTGTGTTCATAACATCAAGGGGGAACCCGCTGGATGTAACCATCAAGGTGACCTTGGAGGAATCACACTCGAAGGGTCCGCAGTTGAGGTGTTGCATGGCAGAGTCATCATCGGGAGTGGTGAAGGAGGAATCGCCCTCCGTAATCCACGACTGATTAGCTACACTATAGAGATATCACCAGGAGTACGATACAAGGTATCACCCTCGGCACTCGATAGTAGCTCGGCAGAGTCGTACAACTAGGGGGGTGCCGGTGATGTGTCGATCTCTGCACGTCGATCACACTGATCGAGTCATCGGTAAGAAAGCGGGGCAACAAGGACAAGGGTGAGGGCTCACTTATGGATCACTAGCCAACCTATACTAACCATATAAGATAATAGGTAAGGTAACAACAACAAGTTATAGAAGCAGGCTATGCATCAGAATAGGAGCTATCGAACAACAGTAACAAAATCTAACGCAAGCATGAGAGAGAAAGAATGGGCGATATAGGGATGATCAATGGGGTTTGCTTGCCTGGAAGCTCTACTGAAAGGGGCTGGTCGTCAGGTGTGTAGTCGTACCCGGGAGCAGCGTCGGTCTCGGGGTCTACCACAGAGAAGAAGGGGAAGAAATAATAAATACTAAGCAAACAAATGCATCATGATGCATGATAAGGCAATATGTGTGCTAGGGGTGACATAATGCAGTGCTAAGCGATACAGACAGAGCGGGAAAATATCTATGGATATATCCGCAGCTTTAGGCAGATACAAACGATCCGAAGGGGGGCCATGTTTGCTGTGTTGGAGACATGTGACAGGTATGTGGGTAGCATAATCGGATTCGTTATATTTTTCTGAGCAACTTTCACATAAATATTATTTTCATCAGAATTACGGTTTATTTTATATTAATTTTCAAAGTTTAAATGATTTTTTCAAATTACAAGAATTAAATTAATTCAAAATTATATTAAAAGGCTAGATGTACCCAAATTGTACCCAGCAGACCAGCACAGAGGCTGACTGGTGGGGCCTGTTGACTGAGTCAACCGGCTAGTCAGCACAGGCTGACATGTCGGCCAGCCTGCTGACTCAACAAGGCCTTATCCGAAAGAATAGTGGGCTAGCTCCACATGTCAGGCTGGTCATAGTGGGAGTAACTTACCAAGTAACATAGCGTATTTCAAGACAACTTTGCTTATGTGGCATATAGTTAACGAGGAGAGAGATGTTTGGAGTAACATAATATGTTACTGTAACATAACGCAAATCAAGGCAAAATGAGTCTATAATGTAATAAATGCAATCATCTATGATACTACTTGTATATTACTTTGCACTATGAAGGTAGTAACAAAGACTAGTGTCATATGCATGACACTAGTCTAAGTTACTCCCCACTATGACCAGCCTCATAGACAAAGGGGGTTAATAGTACTTAAATTAATTACACGGGGATTAATTAGGAGGGATGGGGCCCCAGTGTGAGTGGCTATTTAGGGTAGCTTATTTAGTGCACTAATTAACACAGGTAGATTAGCGAGTTGGGGCCCACCTGTCATCCTCACAGGGACGAGGTTAGCGGCTATTGGTGTTAGACACGTCAGCCGACCGGCGTTAAGCCGCCGGCGACCATCCTGCACGGCGGCGGCTCTCGGAGACGACCGTCTGGCCATGGATCGAAGCGTGGAACGGTGCGTTCGAATGCCTACAAGGTTTCGCGCGCGTTGGTGGCACTGGCTGGGCTCGGGGAGGCCATGAACGACGACGGTGACAACTGCAGTGGGCGTCGGAGTACGGCGAGGTTGGATACGTCGAAGCAGGGCACGACAAATGACGGGGCTAGGCGCGTTGGGCTCCTGGGGCTCCAGGAGTTCGATGCCGGGCTCGGACGCGGGCTACGGCAACAGGGGCCACATCGGCGAGCTCAACCACGGAGGTGGGTACGGCCATGGTGGAGACGACGGCTACGTACGCGGAGGGAAGGGGGAAACAGAGGGGAAATGGGCACCAGCTCACCATGGAGCTCAAGAAAGGCTTGTCGGGGTTTGGGAGCAGCAGACGGCGGCGGAATCGACGACGGCGTGGCTCCGATCGTAGGTGGAAGAAGAGGTCATTGACATCGCTACGGGGTTCGTCCGGACGCGGGGCTTGTCAGAGAGGCGTGGGCGACGGAGGCGGAACCCTTGGACAGGTCGGAGTGGTGGAAGGAGCTCGGCG
Organism: Triticum timopheevii; assembly: GCA_963921465.1. Taxonomy (NCBI): domain Eukaryota; kingdom Viridiplantae; phylum Streptophyta; class Magnoliopsida; order Poales; family Poaceae; genus Triticum; species Triticum timopheevii. The sequence goes on along the minus strand of OY997266.1, from coordinate 126,853,609 downwards.
GCCGCAAGCTTCACCGGTGCGCGTCCATGGTGGCGTTCGGACGAGCGAGACAGAGATGGAGGGGGAGTGCGGGGAAGAACTAGGCACGCTAAGGTTTCGGGGGAGTGAGAGGGGAAGCCAGGGGGCTTGCCCTTATCCTCCCGCAGCGCAGCAGTGCGCGACGTCAAGCGCATGCGGCCATGGCACCTCGACCTTCTCCTGTAGCGAGAGGAGGACGAAAGGCTGGGGTTGGCAAGCCGGGCCACACTGTTGCCGCGGCTGGGCAAGGGCATAATGCCCGTTTTCTTTTCTTTTTTACTTTTCTTCTCTATTTTCTTTTATTTCTTTTGTTTTGCATTTATTTTCAACAGCAAATGAGTTTTGAAAAATATGGGACATGGTCCCTTATTAATATTGTAATTTTGGGCACTGCCACAAAAAGTTTGGGAGGCATTTCAAATAGTTTGGATTTTCATAAATTAGAAAAGCATTTAAAATGCTGTTTTGGCAATGTTTTAAATGCTAGAGCCCAAATGAGCAAACAAATGAAGTTGTTTTCCTTAAACATAATTTGTTTTGGAATATTTGCTAAAAGATTACTATTTTCCAACCATGTTGGTGAATTTAAATTCTCATTTTAAATTTGAATTAATTTCAGAGGTGGAATTTGAAATGAGATTTGAACCCAGGTGATTAAGCATTGCAAATGAAAATGATTTAGCATAATCATGAAGGATTACTGTAGCTTAATACATGGGGGTGTTACATACACTTACGCCGCTCCGGCGAACCTGTTCGTGGGATCTAACGATCGGCAGTTTGAGGGAGATCAGATAACGAGGAGATGAACACCGCGGACGCGCTGCTCCAACTCTACTTTCGTTGCATGGTACTATGCATCTAATGGTAACGATCTGTGATTCATCTCCGTAGCATTTTCCTGGTTGATCTGCGCGTCGGGAAAATTTTACTCTCTCTGTTTTTATTTACTTCCCATATTAGCTTTGGTCAAAGTCAAGCTTTGTAAACTTTAACAAAGTTTAGAGACATAAATATTAATATATACAATAACAAATCAATACCATTTGATTCATCATATAATGTACTTCCACATGATATAGATTTGTTATGGTAAATGTTTATATTCTTTTCTATAAACTTGATCATACCTTACGAAGTTCGACTTCAGTCAAATTTAATATAGAGAGTAAATAAAAACGGAGGGAGTATATTGCATCCGATGCACCTACCGTAGCCCAACATTTAGAATCCTTATTTGAGGTTTTTTCTAAATGGGTTAGGAGTGAGGAGTGAATTGTATACACGTTTTTTGTGGTGGGATTGGGTGTTTTGTTGTAACTCAGCAGTTGAAGGGTCTCTTCACACTCTCTCTTTAAACATATGATACACATGTTTGTGCGTATTAAAAAAAAGCAAGCATCGGCTTACGCTAGACATGCTACTCTTATTTGCCACTTGTAGGCTAGCAGCCACTAGCTCTTCGTACAAGCATGGTTAATAGTATAACCAGCTGCTGGCCATATGATCTCGCCACATCATTTGTAGGCAAGCTTATAGCGGCAAGTACAATAGTTGCATATAAATATGTATGATTATTTTGTTGATACATGGGTAATCTCACTCACACACAAAATGTCTAGGAGTGTGTGATGCAGCCAGTTGTTAATCAGTAGCCTGCTTTTTTTTGTCTTTCCTCCAACTCATCAAACTATAATATTTAGGAGCATGGTTAATAGTATAGCTAGCTGTTTGCTATATGGTCTTGCCACATTATCTATAGCCAAATTTATAGCCGGCAAGTACAATAGTGCATGTAAATATGTACTACTTTTTCTGGTACACGGGCCACCTCCGTCCGTCACAACATGCCTAGGAGCACGTGCTGCAGCCGGCTGTTAATTAATAGCCTGCTTCCCTTCTCTTTCCTACTCTCTCTTTTTCAACTCATCCAAAATATAATATTTAAAGGCTTATAGCCTGCTTACGTCATCCTATTGTACTTGCTCTCTAAAGGATTTCCGTCTACGTCATTCTATTGTACTTGCTCTACGTAGATCAGTAATCCACCACAACACCTCACCGCCGTCCATCCAATCCAGCACAGCACCTAACTAGAAACCCGAGCTGCCCTCGTTGGCTCGTTGCATTCCAACTCTCCACCAGCCACGAGCGAGCGCAAAACTAAAACGGTACCCCCCCTGGCCTGCGGGTCCCACGTGTATCAGACCCCACGCGTCGGTGACTCTGCATCAGGACGTACGTGGCATATGTGTAACTTTGTCTGCTCTCGTCGTACCCCCTTTTTCGCAGATAATACATGAAATTTCCTCCTCTAGGAAAAACTAGGGTTTGTGCCTCTCGCCGGCTCTGCCGCAGGTCCACCGCGTTTCCAGTGGCCCTAGGGCCATGGGGGCGCGATGGATCCTGGCAAGGACCGGCGGAAGGGCTCCGTTGTTAGTCGTTCCTTTGAGATTTGTTAGGATTTGTGTTCTGCTCAGGAAGCCGAGACGGCGGCGGCTCCCTGAAGATGAAATAAAGGTCTCTTCGCCTAGTCCCCATTCCAGTGGTGCGTCTAGCATCGTTGGTGAGCGTGTGGAGGTGTGTCTCCGGCGGACCCATCCTCGGTTGATTTGCTCGGATCTGGTTGTGGTTCGTCTATGTTCGTGTGTCTTCAGGTTGGATCCTTTCGAGCTACTTTATTCTTCATCGGCGATGTTTGCTGTTCTGGTGCGCTGGTCCTACTGGGCCTTAGCACGAGGACTTCCCGACTGTCTACTACAACAAGTTGTGCCCGACTCCGGCGAGGGCGTGCCTTCGGCTCGCTTCAGTGTTTGTAGTCGTCGCTATGTGGTCTACAGATCTGGATGTAATTTTTATTATTTCTTGTGTTCGTTGTCCTGCCACGATTGAAATGAATAGATCGAAAGTTTTCTGAAAAAAAACTGGGACCCTGCACGACCAGATATACCTCGTCGTAGGGCTTATCTTCCACCGACAGGTGGGTCCTGGACCCCGTGTGTGTGCAACAGGATGAGTACGACTAGCTGGTTGCGTGGAGGCTAGGGTAGCGTGGGCCCCGGTCAAGCGGCGGCGCCCACAGCTGTATCAACTAACAACCAGCTTGGCGGCGGTTGGTTGACACTACAGGCAACTGACAGGTGAACCTCGATATGTGTGGGCCAGCACGTCAGTTGGAGATCAGCTGCCCACTTGCGCACGCTGCAGAAACATAGGCAAGCAGAGGAATTGCCCTCACACCATCTCTTCAGTCCATCCACACCGAGAAAGGAAAAAGATACGGAGAACAGAGGAAGAAACAAGAAATATATATCTATGTTGCGGCGAACGGCGTCGGCGTCGGCCGCCATGGTGTCCGGCTACTGGCAGAGGGAAGCCGTGGGTGCGTGCACAGAGAGCCTCGGGTCGGAGAGCGGCGACGTCGGCGGGGAGATCGAGCAGCTCCCGGCCGTCGCCGGCGCCGGAGTGGACGAGGACGGGCGCAACGCGGGAATGGTGGAGCTTCAGAATTTGGCGGGCAAGAGGCGGCGAGGCGAAAGGCGCCTCCCTCCGGCGATGCCGAGGACGGCCGAGGCGTTCATGCGCGCGGAGCGGCGTGGCGGGCGTCTCATTCTCACCCAGGTGGTGCGGCCGGTCGAGCGGCCGCGGGAGGTGTTCTGTGCGTCCCGCGCCGACGGGCGCCTGCGCCTGCGCTTCGCTGAAGAAGACGCCTTGTACGGCGAAAAGCGCCAAGCACCTGAATCAGCCGAGACGGAGAGCGGGGCCCTGGTCGGTGGCTGCGGCAACGGCGTGGGGTTTCGCCAGGCAGCGACCGGCACCGGGAGGCGCGTCGAGATCGGCGCCGTGATAGGGATATGATCGAGGCCATGAGGTCCGTCGAGTCGTGCCTCGATTCGAATGTGGCCGCGTTGCTGCTGGAGTAGCTAAGCTGCATTTTTTGTTCTTCTTATTCTTATTCTATTTATTTCCGAGCGAATTTGCTTCATTGCGGAAGTAGGAGGTAGATGTAGTTTTCAGATCTTATCGTTGTGCAGATTTGTGGGAGAGTGATGATTGATTGTTTCCGGATAGTAAAACTTATCTTTGTGGACTGTGGTTACCTCCTGCATGCAGCAATTTTAGCGGCCTGCCTATGTTCATACAGCCGTTGCTTTGCACGAATACCTTGAACTTCGGAATGGCCGTTCTTCTTCTGTTGAAGACGCGTAATTGGTAGTGACAAATGAAGGAAAATGATAACTGAGGATTAGGGAAAAAAATTATATGAGACCAGGTCTCACGTGCTAGCAGGTGAGACCCACCCTGATGAATGCCACGTGACATTCACAAATCATAAAGCATCTAATCTTTTCCGAGGATTAGGAGGTCCCAGGGAACACCCGCACATCCATTGGATCAAGATCACGCAGATGACAATTTTAGATCAAATCCTAAAAAAAAAGACAATTTTAGATCAAATGGAGTAGCATTTTTTGCGCTACATGACAGTTTTCTCTACCGACCATGTTAATCTTGGCAACTTCTATAAAGTTGCCATGACAACTTTAGTTGAAATTGCACGTCAATTCACTTCAAAAAAAAAAAAGAAATTGCACGTCAATTTGACTGTTCGCTGGGAAAATGCTCACAGTGAAAATTTTCCGTCACGGCTACGAATGGCGGCTCAAGGCTCTATCACGGACTTGGCGGGCCAACTGTTCCCTGACCAGGAGTAGTCCGTCTGCAAACTGAACGAGACACTCTGGCAGAAAACACAAAGACATGTAGATTCCTCCCTCTTACTCTCTCTCTACCCCCGGGAACCCTCTGTATGTGCACAGTGGCTTTTCCACAAATATCATGCCAACTCTATATGATCATGCATAGCAAAATGACGATGAAACACAAGTCCTGTAATGTAAAGTAACAATGAAAGTTGCATGGCAATATATCTCGGAATGACTATGAAAATGTCATGATAAGTAGGTATGGTGGCTATTTTGAGAATGATATAGGATATCTTATGTGCAGCAGGACAAGTTCTTCTACGGGATTTGAATGCATCGACGAAGTCTTACACCATGCCTCCAGGTGAGAGTGAGCAATACGCGGCATCGAAGAGGCTAGCAAAATATGCATATGTGAAAGACTGAAAGTTAATGAGTCCAAAATATGTGATGACTTTGATAGTCATTTCATGCCTATATGGTAGGCTTTGTGAAGTTTTACTGCTTTCGCACACTACTTTTTGTCGGTATACCCCAGGTAACGTCTTTTGGAGTAAATGAAGTTCTATGAAAGGAATCACAGGAAATTATGCAGAAATCAAGTTATTCAATGTGATAATTGACTATCACAAAAAGAATGAAGCAAAGGGATAAAGGAGAAATCCATATGGCGATTCCAGAGCAAAAGACAACCTAGCATACGAGCGCTGCCTCGTCCACTACTTCCACCCCATGAAGTCGGATCAGGGATCAGACAAACATACGCACTAGAAACACATCTACAAGGCAGAACCCTAGCCTCTAGAGTCACCTGAAGGAGGAATTGACAAGGAGGAGATTGCCATCTTGACCACCACATGGAAGGGGACGCCGACATCATCACCATTGTCATTATCAACATCATCCACATACATCTCCATCTCATTGTAACATTTGGAACCCTAGTGTAGAGCCCAAGATGCAATTCTGTCCCGATCACGTGATGAATTCATGATTGGGGCAGAATCGCATTTCGAGCGCATAGCAAGATGGATATCATTACAACATACCATGTACTGAATAGATGAGAATACCAGATAAAGGCTTACACTTGCCACAAGCTACAACATGAATACATAAATACATCAATACATAGCAATGGTCATACAGAAGAGCAGGATCCGACTACGGATGAAATCAAACGAAAAGAAGAACGACATCCACCCTGCTAATCCCAGGCTCCCGACCCGGAACCTAACCCTTGGTCGAAGAAGAAGAACTCCAAACAAGCCAGCATCACTCTCACATCAGATCATCGCATTACCTATACCTGCACCTGTTGTTGTAGTAAGCTGTAAGCCACGAGGACTCAGCAATCCCTTTACCATGGGTATCAAGACTAGCAAAGCTTAATATGTATGGAATGGATATGTGGTGAGGTTGCAGTAGCACTAACCATTGTATGGTGGCTAACTTACGAGTACAAGAATAAGAAGAGTAAACAACGCATAACAATCACAAATTATTAATGATCAAGAAGTGATCCTGAACTACTTATGAGTCAAGCATAACCCGACCGTGTTCTCTTCCCGAACTCCCTTGAAAAGAGACGATCATGGTTACGCACGCGGTTGGTGTATTTTATTTGAAGTTTAGTATCGAGTTCTCTACAACCAGATATTATAAATTTCCAAGTCGCCCATAACCGTGGGAATGATAATCCCCAAATGCAAGGAATCATCGTAGCAATTTCCAAAGATAAAAGTGATAAGTATGGAGTGTCAAATCCACAAGGAGCTAAAGGTAAGATCAATATTCTCTCAAGTCCTATCTGCCACTAATACGATTCTACGTACACTGAATGTTTGCTTCTATCTAGAAATGAAAAATAAAACTACGTTGTGGGTATGAGGAGGATAGCTTTGCATGATGTCAAAGAACTAAAATATAAAAATAGATGCTGCTACATAAAGTTAGAATATATCACAATATATTACAAATAGCGAGTGTGGAATAATGATGGACCAGTGTGCGGAATTATCCTAGGCAATTGTTAACAAGATCGGTAGTCATTATTGCAATTTTATATGAGGGAGAGGCATAAGCTAACATATTTTCTCTACTTGGATCATATGCACTTATGATTGGAACTCTAGCAAGCATCCGCAACTGAAGGAAATATGCCCTAGAGGCAATAGTAAAGTTGTTATTTTATATTTCCTTATTCATGATAAATGTTTATTATTCATGCTAGAAATGTATTGATCGGAAACCTAAATACATGTGTGAATACATAGACAAACATCGTGTCCCTAGTGAGCCTCTATTTGACTAGGTCGTTAATCAAAGATGGTTACGGTTTCCTAGCCATGGGCATGAGTTGTCATTTGATATAACGGGATCACATCATTAGGAGAATGATGTGATGGACAAGACCCATCTGTTATCTTACAAATAATGATTGTTCAGTTTTATTGCTATTGCTTTCTTCATGTCAAATACATATTCCTTCGACTATGATATTATGCAACTCCCGGATACCGGAGGAATGCCCTGTGTGCTATCAAACGTCATAATATAACTGGGTGATTATAAAGATGCTCTATAGGTATCTTCAAAGGTGTTTGTTAAGTTGGCATAGATCGAGATTATGATTTGTCACTCCGAGTATCGGAGAGGTATCTCTGGGCCCTCTCGGTAATACACATCATAAGAAGCCTTGCAAGCAAAGTGACTAATGAGTTAGTTCACTACAAAAAAAGACACATCCATGACATTTTGGGCCGAACGGATATTTTTTCTGTCATGCTTATGACACTTCTATGACGAATTGTGACAAAACTCGGTATCATCATAGATGTGGTGGGCTCCTACTTCTATGACAAAAAATCATGACAGAAAATGGGCTTTTTGTCCTGGCGGGGTCGGAGACACAACTGCATGACATTCTTTGGGCCGTCCATGAAGGAAAAAAACATGGTAAAAGCGAGGGCGAGGGAAATATCGGGGAGTTCCTGGTTATGGTGGGTGGTCGGGGCCGAGTGATGCACGGAGGTTTGCGCGTTTCTCTCGTACACGTACACGCGTGTGTGCGAGGCGTTGCACTCTAACTGAACCTAAGTGAGGCGTTGGGCTCTAACTGAACCCGAGCGATTGCACTAGCTACGTTACTGAACCTTGATCGATCCCTTGCTGTTAACTAAACCCGAGTGATTCCTTCGCTACTACTGCTAACTGAAGCCGATCGATGCTGCCTCCTGATGAACAGTGAGCGTTGTGGGCGGGGGGGGGGGGGGGGGTGGATGAATAGTTCTCGGTGGGGGGTGGATGAACATGACCCCCGTGGTAGTAGAGGCCGTTGCCGCTGGATGAACAGGACCCCGTGGAGGGCTGGATGAACAGGACGACCCCGTGGAGGGCTGATTGAACAGTAACCGGAGGAGGGCTGGATGAACAGTATCCCGTGGAGGGGTGGTTGAACAGGACCCCGTGGAGAGGGCTGGTTGAACAGTACCCGGTGGAGGAGCGGTGGAGGATGGATGAATAGGAGCCCGTGGTTGAACAGTGGCTGGTGGAGGCAGGAGGGAAGACGTTGTGGATGAACAGTCGTAGGTTTAGGCTGGAGGAGGTCGACGGTGGATGAACAATAGCCCGTGGAGGCAGTCGACGGTGGATATGAACAGTATCCCGTGGAGTCCCGTTTTGCGGTAAGCCACACCCCTCCCCATGAACAGGACCCGTTTTTCGACCGTAACGCTCCAACACAAGTCCACTTCCTCCATTTTGCGGTACGCCACACCCCTCCCGATCAATAGGACCCCGTTTCGACCGTAGGAGGTCCAAGAGAAGTTCGTTTCCTCTGTTTTGCGGTACGCCAGACCCCTCCCGATGAACAGGATCCCGTTTCGATCGTGGCCAGTCGAAAACAAGGCCGTTTCCTTCGTTCTGCGGTACGCCATGCCTCATTTTGATTGGCTGTTCCATCCAAGCCGGTTGGCTCCCAATGAACACGACGATGCAGTCTCTCCGTTCTGACCCAGCTATGTACACACGCCCTGGCCATACGTATGCGCGAGTAGGCGTTCGAGACCCCGCCCGTATGTATGTACGTGGCTGTATTTATTTTCTTGCACCCAGGCTATACGTACATGTACATGCTACGTGTGCACCTCTAGCTACTACGACACGTGCCCTACCTTACTCGGCCACGGTTCATCGCTACAGCCTGCAGACAGACCGATCGACCAGTATGTATGTACACGTTCGCGACCGGAATGACAACGCTACGTACGCTTCGACCAGGTGGGTCCTTGCGTGCGAAGATGTAGCTGGTGGGTCCCAACAGTTAGGGGAAAACATCTTTTTCACAAAATACGGTGGCCTGTCTAGTGGGTCCCTGCCGTTTGGTGGAGGAATCATTATTTTCCGCGTAATAAGGAGGCACTTCCTTGCTGCGGCCGTGGACCCAGCTGTCAGCCTCTCCACGTCACTATAAAAAAAGACACATCCGTGACATTTTGGGACGAACGAATTTTTTTCTGTCATGCTTATGACACTTCTTGATCATAATTGTGACAAAACCCGGTATCATCATAGATGTGGTGGAGTCCTACTTCTATGACAAAAAATCATGATAGAAAATGGGCTTTTCGTCCTGGGCGGGCTGGAGACGCAGCTGCATGACATTCTTTGGGCCGTCCATGACGGAAAAAACCATGGTTGAAGCGAGGGCGAGAAAAATATTGGGGGATTTCCCGGTTATGGTGGGTGGTCGGGGGCCGAGCGATGTGCGTTTCTCTCGTACATACACGTGTGTGCGCGAGGAGTTGGGCTCTAACTGAACCCGAGCGAGGCATTGGGCTCTAACTGAACCCGAGCGATTGCACTGTAGGCTACACGTTACTGAACTCGAGCGATCGATCGATCCCTTGTTGTTAACTGAACCCGAGTGATTCCTTCACTACTGCTCCTAACTGAAGCCGATCGATGCTGCCTTTGGACGAACAGTTAGCGTTGTTGGGGGGGGGGGGGCGATTGGATGAATAGTTCCCGGTGGGGGGTTGGATGAACAGGAACTTGTGGTGTTGCCGCTGGATGAATAGGACCCCGATTGATCGAGCCGGTGGAGGGGTGGATGAACAGGACCCCGTGGAGGGCTGGATGAACAGGACGAGCCCGCGAGGGCTGGTTGAACAGTAGCCGGTGGAGGGCTGGATGAACAGTAGCCCATGGAGGGGTGGTTGAACAGGACCACGTGGAGAGGGCTGGTTGAACAGTAGCCGATGGAGGAGCGCGCGGTGGAGGATGAACAGGAGCCCGGGAATGAACAGTCGCAGGTGGAGGCTGGAGGAGGTCGACAGTGGATGAACAGTAGCCCGTGGAGGCAGTCGACGGTGGAGATGAACTGTATCTTGTGGAGTCCCGTTTTGCGGTACGCCACACCCCTCCCGATGAACAGGACCCCTGTTTCGACCATAGCACTCCAACACAAGTCCGTTTCCTCCGTTTTGCCGTACATCACACCCCTCTCGATCAACAAGACCCCATTTCGATCGTTTTCTGGTACGCCAAACCCCTCCTGATGAACAGGATCCCGTTTCAAGCGTGGTCGGTCGAACACAAGGCCGTTTCCTCCGTTCTACGGTACACCAGGCCTCGTTTCCATCGGCTGTTCCGTCCAAGCCGGTTGGCTCCAGAATCCCGATGAACACGAAGATGCATTCCGTTCCGACCTAGCCGGTTGCCTCCCCATGATCACGACGATGGCGCAACTTCTCAATTCCGACCTAGCCATGTACACCAGCCCTGGCGGTACGTATGCGCGAGTAGGTGTTCGAGACCCCGCCCGTATGTGATTACGTGGCCGTATTTTCTTTCTTGCACCCTGGCCGCTGTACTTATGTGTACATGCTACGTGCGCGCCTCTACTATGACACGTGCGCGCCTCTACTACGACACATGTGCTCCTCTACATCAACCAGTATGTACGTACATGTTCGCGATTAGAATGACAACGCTACGTACACTTCGACCAGGTGGGTCCCGACTATCAGGCACTTCCTTGCGTGCGAAGATGTAGCTGGTGGGTCCCAGCAGTCAGGGGGAAACATTTTTTGTGAAATACGGTAGCCCGTCAGGTGGGTCCCTGCTGTCAGGTGGAGAATCATTATTTTCCACGTAATAAGGAGACACTTCTTGCTGCGGCCGTGGACCCAGCTGTCAGTCTCTACACGTACAATTCCGACCCAGCCATGTACACGAGTCCTGGCGTAATAAGAAGTCATTCCTTGACCACGTTGACCACGCTGCGCCGAGAGCACCAGGGAGGTGGACGACGGCAAGGACTAGGAAGGGGACAACACTGAGCCGGGGAGAAGCGACAGTGGAAGCCCACGCAGACAGGAGTACGAGGGTTCACTGGTTCGGCTGCGGTGTGAGCCTGCCGTCGCCGCAGGGCCTAGCCAGCGGTAGGAGTAGTAGCAGGCAGTGAGGCCTCAACGGCAGCACGGCCGGCCACTGGAGGCAGGAGCAGGCGGTCTCGTCGGCGCTGGTTTGGGCGGCTGGTACAAGAAGAGCAGCGGTTGAAGAAACAACATGACCGTTCGATTCAAATCCAACGGTCACTACTGCTAGAATCGTTTGGTGACTAAGTTGACAAAGCCCTGCATACGCGTCAACTTAGTAGGCCCACAGGCCAGCCTGCGAACCTGTGCGCCCCAGATGTCAGTGGGAGGAATCATTTTTTTTTTCACGTAATAAGGAACCAGTTGATTGCGTGCGGCCAGGCCAGCGGAGGGAGTAGGGTGGGCCGGTGAAGCCTGCGCGGCATGACAGCGGACCACAAGTGGTGGGAGCAGGCAGTCCCGACGGCACTGGTTTAGGCAATTGGAGCAGGAAGATCAGAGATTGAAGAAGCACGTCGGCCGTTGGATGGACATCAAACAATCACTGCTGCTAGAATCGTGTGTTGACTGATAAAGCCTTTCATAAACAAGTCAGCCTCGAAATTTGTGACGGTGCCCATTTGCTATTATTTTTATAATTTTTACTCATTTTCTAATTCATATGGAATTTATTGCAGCCCATTTTCCATTTTTAGAATTGCTACCCATTTTCTGGTCAGTACGAGGGTTAAAAAATTGAACTAAAAAATGTGCAGAATTTTGAAAGTTTGCAATTTTTTGTTGGGGAACAAAATATTCTTAATCCAAAATTATTAGCCATACTAAAATAAATTTAAAAATAAATTAGTACTATGTCATGTTAAAATCCAATGAACTATAAAATATCAGTGAAGAACAAAAACAAAAAAAGAAACTAATTTTCCCATTTACTTTTAACAGATACTGACCAAACTCTTTGGCCAGGCCAGAATGCATCCCTCCTCGTCTTGAAAGATTTGCAGCCCAATAAGTCAGAGAAAACAAATAGGCCTAGCTTGGGTATTCTTCAAAAAGAGATAGTGGCCTACCTATTTTCCCAAAGAAAAAACTGCTGGGCTGGTCATGTTGTTAGACAGGCCACAGAGACCGCACAACCCAATTTATAGCATGCTCCTCCGAACAAATCCTCAAAGAAAAAAATTTGTGCAATTATGTCATTAATTGACTATATGTTGAAAATGATGTGGGTCCCACATATCAGCAGGGTGGATTAGAGTAAAAAACGAGGGATGCATCTGAGTAGTAAAAGAGGCGCTTTGCTTGTGTTCGGGAGTGGACCTGTGAAGGAAATATGCCCTAGAGGCAATAATAAAGTTATTATTTATTTCCTTATAATCATGATAAATGTTTATTATTCATGCTAGAATTGTATTAACCGGAAACATAATACATGTGTGAATACATAGACAAACAAAGTGTCACTAGTATGCCTCTACTTGACTAGCTCGTTAATCAAAGATGGTTATGTTTCCTAACCATGGACAAAGAGTTGTTATTTGATTAACGAGGTCACATCATTAGTTGAATGATCTGATTGACATGACCCATTCCATTAGCTTAGCACCCGATCGTTTAGTATGTTGCTATTGCTTTCTTCATGACTTATACATGTTCCTATGACTATGAGATTATGCAACTCCCGTTTACCGGAGGAACACTTTGGGTGCTACCAAACGTCACAACGTAACTGGGTGATTATAAAGGAGCATTACAGGTGTCTCCAAAGGTAGATGTTGGGTTGGCGTATTTCGAGATTAGGATTTGTCACTCCGATTGTCGGAGAGGTATCTCTGGGCCCTCTCGGTAATACACATCACATAAGCCTTGCAAGCATTACAACTAATATGTTAGTTGTGAGATGATGTATTACGGAATGAGTAAAGAGACTTGCCGGTAACGAGATTGAACTAGGTATTGGATATCGACGATCGAATCTCGGGCAAGTAACATACCGATGACAAAGGGAACAACGTATGCCGTTATGCGGTCTGACTGATAAAGATCTTCGTAGAATATGTAGGAGCCAATATGGGCATCCAGGTCCCGCTATTGGTTATTGACCGGAGACGTGTCTCGGTCATGTCTACATTGTTCTCGAACCCGTAGGGTCCGCACGCTTAAGGTTACGATGACAGTTACATTATGAGTTTATGCATTTTGATGTACCGAAGGTTGTTCGGAGTCCCGGATGTGATCACGGACATGACGAGGAGTCTCGAAATGGTCGAGACGTAAAGATTGATATATTGGAAGCCTATGTTTGGACATCGGAAGTGTTCCTGGTGAAATCGGGATTTTACCGGAGTACCGGGAGGGTTACCGGAACCCCCCGGGAGCCATATGGGCCTTCATGGGCCTTAGTGGAAAGGAGAAAGGGACAGCCCAAGGTGGCTGCGCCACTTCCCCCTCCCCTAGTCCTATTAGGACTAGGAGAAGGTGGCCGGCCCCCCTCTCTCCCTTCCCCTCCGAGGAATCCTAGTTGGACTAGGATTGGGGGGAGGAATCCTACTCCCAGAGGGAGTAGGACTCTCCTGCGCCTCCCCCCTTGGCCGGCCAGCCTCCCCTCCTCTCCTCCTTTATATACGGAGGCAGGGGGCACCTCTAAACACACAAGTTGATCCACGTGATCTATTCCTTAGCCGTGTGCGGTGCCCCCTGCCACCATATACCTCGATAATACTATAGCGGAGTTTAGGAGAAGCCCTGCTGCTGTAGTTCATCAAGATCGTCACCACGCCGTCGTGCTGACGGAACTCTTCCCCGACACTTTGCTGGATCGGAGTCCGGGGATCGTCATCGAGCTGAACGTGTGCTCGAACTCGGAGGTGCCGTAGTTTCGGTGCTTGATCGGTTGGATCGTGAAGACGTACGACTACTTCCTCTACGTCGTGTCATCGCTTCCGCAGTCGGTCTGCGTTGGGTACGTAGACAACACTCTCCCCTCGTTGCTATGCATCACATGATCTTGCGTGTGCGTAGGAATTTTTTTGAAATTACTACGAAACCCAACAGTGGCATCCGAGCCTAGGTTATTTATGTTGATGTTATATGCACGAGTAGAACACAAGTGAGTTGTGGACGATACAAGTCATACTGCCTACCAGCATGTCATACTTTGGTTCGGCGGTATTGTTGGACGAGACGACCCGGACCAACCTTACGCGTACGCTTACGCGAGACCGGTTCCCTCGACGTGCTTTGCACATCGATGGCTTGCGGGCGACTGTCTCTCCAACTTTAGTTGAACCGAGTATGGTTACGCCCGGTCCTTGAGAAGGTTAAAACGGAGTCTATTTGACAAACTATCATTGTGGTTTTGATGCGTAGGTGAGATTGGTTCTTACTTAAGCCCGTAGCAGCCACGTAAAACATGCAACAACAAAGTAGAGGACGTCTAACTTGTTTTTGCAGGGCTTGTTGTGATGTGATATGGTCAAGGCATGATGCTGAATTTTATTGTATGAGATGATGATGTTTTGTAACCGAGTTATCGGCAACTGGCAGGAGCCATATGGTTGTCGCTTTATTGTATGCAATGCAATCGCGATGTAATGCTTTACTTTATTACTAAACGGTAGTGATAGTCGTGGAAGCATAAGATTGGCGAGACGACAACGATGCTACGATGGAGATCAAGGTGTCGCGCCGGTGACGATGGTGATCATGACGGTGCTTCGGAGATGGAGATCACAAGCACAAGATGATGATGGCCATATCATATCACTTATATTGATTGCATGTGATGTTTATCTTTTTATGCATCTTATCTTGCTTTGATTGATGGTAGCATTATAAGATGATCTCTCACTAAATTATCAAGAAGTGTTCTCCCTGAGTATGCACCGTTGCCAAAGTTCGTCGTGCCCAGACACCACGTGATGATCGGGTGTGATAAGCTCTACGTCCATCTACAACGGGTGCAAGCCAGTTTTGCACACGCAGAATACTCAGGTTAAACTTGACGAGCCTAGCATATGCAGATATGGCCTCGGAACACGGAGACCGAAAGGTCGAGCGTGAATCATATAGTAGATATGATCAACATAAACGATGTTCACCATTGAAAGCTACTCCATCTCACGTGATGATCGGTTATGGTTTAGTTGATTTGGATCACATAATCACTTAGTAATATGATTAATTGAACTTAAATTTATCATGAACTTAGTACCTGATAGTATCTTGCTTGTTTATGTTGATTGTAGATAGATGGCTCGTGCTGTTGTTCCGTTGAATTTTAATGCGTTCCTTGAGAAAGCAAAGTTGAAAGATGATGGTAGCAATTACACGGACTGGGTCCGTAACTTGAGGATTATCCTCATTGCTGCTCAGAAGAATTATGTCCTGGGAGCACCGCTGGGTGCCAGGCCTGCTGCTGGAGCAACACCAGATGTTATGAATGTCTGGCAGAGCAAAGCTGATGACTACTCGATAGTTCAGTGTGCCATGCTTTACGGCTTAGAATCGGGACTTCAACGACGTTTTGAACGTCATGGAGCATATGAGATGTTCCAGGAGTTGAAGTTAATATTTCAAGCAAATGCCCGAATTGAGAGATATGAAGTCTCCAATAAGTTCTATAGCTGCAAGATGGAGGAGAACAGTTCTGTCAGTGAGCATATACTCAAAATGTCTGGGTATAATAATCACTTGATTCAATTGGGAGTTAATCTTCCGGATGATTGCGTCATTGACAGAATTCTCCAATCACTGCCACCAAGCTACAAGAGCTTCGTGATGAACTATAATATGCAAGGGATGAACAAGACTATTCCCGAGCTCTTCGCAATGCTGAAAGCTGCGGAGGTAGAAATCAAGAAGGAGCATCAAGTGTTGATGGTTAACAAGACCACTAGTTTCAAGAAAAAGGGCAAAGGGAAGAAGAAGGGGAACTTCAAAAAGAACGGCAAGCTAGTTGCTACTCAAGAGAAGAAACCCAAGTCTGGACCTAAGCCTGAAACTGAGTGCTTCTACTGCAAGTAGATTGGTCACTGGAAGAGGAACTGCCCCAAGTATTTGGCGGATAAAAAGGATGGCAAGGTGAATAAAGGTATATGTGATATACATGTTATTGATGTGTACCTTACTAGAGCTCGCAGTAGCACCTGGGTATTTGATACTGGTTCTGTTGCTAATATTTGCAACTCGAAACAGGGACTACGGAATAAGCGGGCACTGGCAAAGGACGAGGTGACGATGCACGTGGGAAATTGTTCCAAAGTTGACGTGATCGCGGTCGGCACGCTACCTCTACATCTACCTTCGGGATTAATATTAGACCTAAATAATTGTTATTTGGTGCCAGCGTTGAGCATGAACATTATATCTGGATCTTGTTTAATGCGAGACGGTTATTCATTTAAATCAGAGAATAATGGTTGTTCTATTTATATGAGTAATATCTTTTATGGTCATGCACCCTTGAAGAGTGGTCTATTCTTATTGAATCTCGATAGTAGTAATACACATATTCATAATGTTGAAGCCAAAAGATGCAGAGTTGATAATGAAAGTGCAACTTATTTGTGGCACTGTCGTTTAGGTCATATCGGTATAAAGCGCATGAAGAAACTCCATACTGATGGACTTTTGGAACCACTTGATTATGAATCACTTGGTACTTGCGAACCGTGCCTCATGGGCAAGATGACTAAAACACCGTTCTCCGGTACTATGGAGAGAGCAACAGATTTGTTGGAAATCATACATACCGATGTATGTGGCCCGATGAATATTGAGGCTCGTGGTGGATATCGTTATTTTCTCACCTTCACAGATGATTTAAGCAGATATGGGTATATCTACTTAATGAAACATAAGTCTGAAACATTTGAAAAGTTCAAAGAATTTCAGAGTGAAGTTGAAAATCATCGTAACAAGAAAATAAAGTTTCTACGATCTGATCGTGGAGGAGAATATTTGAGTTACGAGTTTGGTGTACATTTGAAAAACTGTGGAATAGTTTCGCAACTCACGCCACCCGGAACACCACAGCGTAATGGTGTGTCCGAACGTCGTAATCGTACTTTACTAGATATGGTGCGATCTATGATGTCTCTTACTGATTTACCGCTATCATGTTGGGGATATGCTTTAGAGACGGCCACATTCACGTTAAATAGGGCACCATCAAAATCCGTTGAGACGACGCCTTATGAACTGTGGTTTGGCAAGAAACCAAAGTTGTCGTTTCTTAAAGTTTGGGGCTGCGATGCTTATGTGAAAAAGCTTCAACCTGATAAGCTCGAACCCAAATCGGAGAAATGTGTCTTCATAGGATACCCAAAGGAGACTATTGGGTACACCTTCTATCACAGATCCGAAGGCAAGACATTCGTTGCTAAGAATGGATCCTTTCTAGAGAAGGAGTTTCTCTTGAAAGAAGTGAGTGGGAGGAAAGTAGAACTTGACGAGGTAACTGTACCTGCTCCCTTACTGGAAAGTAGTTCATCACAGAAAACTGTTTCAGTGACTCCTACACCAGTTAGTGAGGAAGCCAATGATAATGATCATGAAACTTCAGATCAAGATACTGCTGAACCTCGTAGATCAACCAGAGTAAGATCCACACCAGAATGGTACGGTAATCCTATTCTGGAAGTCATGATACTAGATCATGATGAACCTACGAACTATGACGAAGCAATGGTGAGCCCAGATTCCGCAAAGTGGCTTGAAGCCATGAAATCTGAGATGGGATCCATGTATGAGAACAAAGTATGGACTTTGGTTGACTTGCCCGATGATCGGCAAGCAATTGAGAATAAATGGATTTTTAAGAAGAAGACTGACGCTGATGGTAATGTTACTGTCTACAAAGCTCGACTTGTCGCAAAAGGTTTTCGGCAAGTTCAAGGGATTGACTACGATGAGACCTTCTCACCCGTAGCGATGCTTAAGTCCGTCCGAATCATGTTAGCAATTGCCGCATTTTATGATTATGAAATTTGGCAGATGGATGTCAAAACTGCATTCCTGAATGGATTTCTGGAAGAAGAGTTGTATATGATGCAACCGGAAGGTTTTGTCGATCCAAAGGGAGCTAACAAAGTGTGCAAGCTCCAGCGATCCATTTATGGACTGGTGCAAGCCTCTCAGAGTTGGAATAAACGTTTTGATAGTGTGATCAAAGCATTTGGTTTTATACAGACTTTCGGAGAAGCCTGTATTTACAAGAAAGTGAGTGGGAGCTCTGTAGCATTTCTGATATTATATGTGGATGACATATTGCTGATTGGAAATGATATAGAATTTCTGGATAGCATAAAGGGATACTTGAATAAAAGTTTTTCAATGAAAGACCTCGGTGAAGCTGCTTACATATTAGGCATTAAGATCTATAGAGATAGATCAAGACGCTTAATTGGACTTTCACAAAGCACATACCTTGACAAGATTTTGAAGATATTCAAAACGGATCAAGCAAAGAAAGGATTCTTGCCTGTATTACAAGGTGTGAAGTTGAGTAAGACTCAATGCCCGACCACTGCAGAAGATAGAGAGAATATGAAAGATGTTCCCTATGCATCAGCCATAGGCTCTATCATGTATGCAATGCTGTGTACCAGACCTGATGTGTGCCTTGCTATAAGTTTAGCAGGGAGGTACCAAAGTAATCCAGGAGTGGATCACTGGACAGCGGTCAAGAACATCCTGAAATACCTAAAAAGGACTAAGGATATGTTTCTCGTATATGGAGGTGACAAAGAGCTCACCGTAAAAGGTTACGTTGATGCAAGCTTTGACACTGATCCGGACGATTCTAAATCGCAAACCGGATACGTGTTTACATTAAACGGTGGAGCTGTCAGTTGGTGCAGTTCTAAACAAAGCGTCGTAGCGGGATCTACATGTGAAGCGGAGTACATAGCTGCTTCGGAAGCAGCGAACGAAGGAGTCTGGATGAAGGAGTTCATATCCGATCTAGGTGTCATACCTAATGCATCGGGTCCAATGAAAATCTTTTGTGACAATACTGGTGCAATTGCCTTGGCAAAGGAATCTAGATTTCACAAAAGGACCAAACACATCAAGAGACGCTTCAACTCCATCCGGGATCTAGTCCAGGTGGGAGACATAGAGATTTGCAAGATACATACGGATATGAATGTTGCAGACCCGTTGACTAAGCCTCTTCCACGAGCAAAACATGATCAGCACCAAAGCTCCATGGGTGTTAGATTCATTACAGTGTAATCTAGATTATTGACTCTAGTGCAAGTGGGAGACTGAAGGAAATATGCCCTAGAGGCAATAATAAAGTTATTATTTATTTCCTTATAATCATGATAAATGTTTATTATTCATGCTAGAATTTTATTAACCGGAAACGTAATACATGTGTGAATACATAGACAAACAAAGTGTCACTAGTATGCCTCTACTTGACTAGCTCGTTAATCAAAGATGGTTATGTTTCCTAACCATGGACAAAGAGTTGTTATTTGATTAACGAGGTCACATCATTAGTTGAATGATCTGATTGACATGACCCATTCCATTAGCTTAGCACCCGATCGTTTAGTATTCTGCTATTGCTTTCTTCATGACTTATACATGTTCCTGTAACTATGAGAATTATGCAACTCCCGTTTACCGGAGGAACACTTTGGGTGCTACCAAACGTCACAACGTAACTGGGTGATTATAAAGGAGCATTACAGGTGTCTCCAAAGGTAGATGTTGGGTTGGCGTATTTCGAGATTAGGATTTGTCACTCCGATTGTCGGAGAGGTATCTCTGGGCCCTCTCGGTAATACACATCACATAAGCCTTGCAAGCATTACAACTAATATGTTAGTTGTGAGATGATGTATTACGGAACGAGTAAAGAGACTTGCCGGTAACGAGATTGAACTAGGTATTGGATATCGACGATCGAATCTCGGGCAAGTAACATACCGATGACAAAGGGAACAACGTATGTCGTTATGCGGTCTGACCGATAGAATATGTAGGAGCCAATATGGGCATCCAGGTCCCGCTATTGGTTATTGACCGGAGACGTGTCTCGGTCATGTCTACATTGTTCTCGAACCCGTAGGGTCCGCACGCTTAAGGTTACGATGACAGTTACATTATGAGTTTATGCATTTTGATGTACCGAAGGTTGTTCGGAGTCCCGGATGTGATCACGGACATGACGAGGAGTCTCGAAATGGTCGAGACGTAAAGATTGATATATTGGAAGCCTATGTTTGGACATCGGAAGTGTTCCGGGTGAAATCGGGATTTTACCGGAGTACCGGGAGGGTTACCGGAACTCCCCGGGAGCCATATGGGCCTTCATGGGCCTTAGTGGAAAGGAGAAAGGGACAGCCCAAGGTGGCTGCGCCACTTCCCCCTCCCCTAGTCCTATTAGGACTAGGAGAAGGTGGCCGGCCCCCCTCTCTCCCTTCCCCTCCGAGGAATCCTAGTTGGACTAGGATTGGGGGGGAGGAATCCTACTCCCAGAGGGAGTAGGACTCTCCTGCGCCTCCCCCCTTGGCCGGCCAGCCTCCCCTCCTCTCCTCCTTTATATACGGAGGCAGGGGGCACCTCTAAACACACAAGTTGATCCACTTGATCTATTCCTTAGCCGTGTGCGGTGCCCCCTGCCACCATATACCTCGATAATACTGTAGCGGAGTTTAGGAGAAGCCCTGCTGCTGTAGTTCATCAAGATCGTCACCACGCCGTCGTGCTGACGGAACTCTTCCCCGACACTTTGCTTGATCGGAGTCCGGGGATCGTCATCGAGCTGAACGTGTGCTCGAACTCGGAGGTGCCGTAGTTTCGGTGCTTGATCGGTTGGATCGTGAAGACGTACGACTACTTCCTCTATGTCGTGTCATCGCTTCCGCAGTCGGTCTGCGTTGGGTACGTAGACAACACTCTCCCCTCGTTGCTATGCATCACATGATCTTGCGTGTGTGTAGGATTTTTTTTGAAATTACTACGAAACCCAACAACCTGGTGGGTCCATACTGTCATACTCACATCTACAGTCCTCTCCCGATTCACTATGTTGACAGGGCCGGACGGCAGCGCCGCGGCGAGCGCACCAAGGCGGAGGATAAAGTGCTATCGCCAATGTGCTGGGCTGGGTTGGACATTTTTATTGAAAAATAAAAATGGACCGGAACTATTTATGATGTTGACTACGATTTGCATGTGTCCGCTAGTTGCAGAAAGAAAATGGTGGGAGTAAGAAGACTGGTCGCTATCTTTGCCTAAGAATTATATCGACTGAATGTAACGACACTATCATAGGAAATAATATCCTCCTGTTAAATCGTAAATTTAAAGAACTGGTGCATGAACATTTAGCTTTATTTATTTATTTGTTTATTTATTTACTTATTTATGTTTAGGGGACCATGAGCATGTACCTGGGCCGGATTCATGTGAGAGCCTCCCTTCCAGTTAATTATGGGCTCCTCTATTGGGCCTTCGTAGTGGGCTGCATGTTATACAACGAGTGGAAAATGTGTTCTGTACGAAAAATAGTATGGGCTACGTACGGTACGAGGCACTAAAGGATCAGACCGTGCAACGACTTCCAAAATATTTTGTTTGTCATTCTAACAACACATTTATTCAACCAACAGACGAAATATACTACTCATTGTACATTGAAAACAGCAACAACAACAACCAGGGCTGGGGGTGCAACAGAAGCAGTAAGCAGGCCAGAAGAGTAAAGACGCAACTCTCTCTTCCAAACCAAACATCAGCCATCATTACAAAAGGGCTACCAAGAAATAACAAGTGTATGCATCAAACTAAATAAAGATCCTACTACACCAAGTGTATGCATCTAACTAACTGGCTCAGTTAGACGTTACTATTTATTAAGCTGTGGAGATTGGCTGACGGCTTGAACCAGATGGGTGCCTGATGGGGGGAAACTCCAGCCAGCAGGTCGAAGTCTCATACTTGCGACCCACTCTCCTACTTTGGGCTGAAGAGCGTGGCGGCACATATCAGGGTATGGTGCATGTAGAGACGCATGGTACGCTGTGTACACACAGTTTTGCCTGATGAACGAAACCGCGCTGCCATCATGATCCTTGCCATCGGTTATCTCCTGGTTTATCGGATAGTTCAGTCCGAGAAACAGAGTGCGTGTACCAAGGCTACTTACCAGCCTCCGGTCAAAAATTCCTGAAGGCCCAGAGAAGCTGGGATCCTACTCAAAGACCTTGCAGTGACTGTGATTGTATTCCGCGAAACAACATGTCCGGTACATGCAAACGATCATCAATTGTTCGCCGTCATCTGATCGAGCCAGGAACCACCTGCAACTGCCATGCCGCTTTTCTTTGAAAGGTTCTAGGATTAGGAAGGGTAGGGACACCAGGCGGCCTACAACATCATATCAAGTTGGAGTTAAATAAAAAAGGGCTCTTAATGTAGTCAATCTTAAGAACAACATGTTATGAGCATGAATATTTTTTTAGTAAATGTTGACAGTAATATAAGCAAGCCATCATGATATCATAGGAAAGTAACATACTGCTATAACAGCCGTTTGTAGCGATGACTGGAGTAGGCCAGCAATACGTCTAGCCATAGAAGGAGTCGACAGCGTAAATGAAGCCCTTGTGTTCAATGGCATCAGAGAACCATGGAGGATGTATGATCCTGCGATGGACATGCAGATTTATCCACTTACCACAGTGACCTATCAGATAGGCGAGACCACGGTTGAAGAATGCAATTAGCCTGAAGTCTTTATAATTCACATATCTTGTGGGCACTTGGCAGATTACAACCTTGAGAAAATCAAACTTGGTATCATGTTGGCTACTGTAAGATTCCGAGTATTCTGGGCCGCGGTGCCAAAGCAGTGTAGTGTTAAGGAAGGGGGATCAATCGCCGGGTGTAGACCTCCATGAGCATCCAGCTGCCGCCACCATTGACGAGCACCATCCAACATGTGTTCATGCTGACCCAGTACATATCGTTAATGTAGTTGAGGGTGACGGGGATCGGATCACAGTCAAGAGGGTTGATTCTCGCCACCCTACAATTGTTATGCTGCGTGACACATCATTTCTGAAGATCAGGCGGCATTAGCAAGCAAGGAGCTGGCTTAAAAAGCTCCGGCCTGAGGGCTTTGAGTAAATGGAACAGCCTCGACGAGCACGCGGTGAGCGACATGGTACTGAGATTGTCCACACGCGAAACAATGAGCTTGATTACCTCTATGGGGAGCGAATTCCAGCCACTCTTTCGGTGAACGCTACATGGTTCTGTGATTGTTAGTGCTTGGGTTCCGAAAGAGGCGGGATGCGCCTTTATTGGGGATGGAAGATTGGACGATTATGTGCAGACAAGGATGAAGAAGCGAATATGTGCTGTGGGAAGTGGACAAGAGATGATGGCTACAGCATGCCGCTTGACTTACGAGACACATACTAGCAGCGTAGGGTCATATCGATGCCAGACAACTTGCTTGAGTGAGGACAGTACTGGTACTCCCTACAATACCTACTACTATGCCCTAACTTGCTTGACTAGAGTAGTAGTGGAGTAGGACTTTGCTCTACTACTAGCACCGAAGGATTAGTATATTCTAATCTAAAATAGTTACAAACTTCAATGCTCGAGCGTGGAACGACTATTAACCTCCATTGGTGGTAACTCCAAGCCCCAGCAAACGTTCGCTGGCAGACATGGCAGTTACAAACTTCAATGCTCGAGCATGGAATGACTCAGTTACAGTACGTGTTTAAGGGTGGTGGTTCTGTCAAATACTATGGCTTAAAAACAGGCCACCGTCGGATGGCAATCGAACGGTTACATGGTATTCGACATGATTGAGCTCGTGGCGAACAATCGCCAGATATCATTACTAAAAAAAGGTTAAAACAGCCGGGGCTATAACTTGCACCGACTGACCACTAACAATGATACTAACATAGTTGTAAAAAAACTAGCAAGATGCACGTGCAATGCACGGAACATCAAGATGCATTCTTTTACAAAACACCTGTTGTGATTGATTCATGCAGGAGTAATCCCATGTGTAAAAACTAATGATATCTCGAGAATTTTATCGGAAACATGGTATCTCGACCATTTCATTTAAAAAATGATATCTTGAGAAAGATGATAGATAATGTGAGGAGGAGGAGGGCGTGGTGGTGACTGGTGGTCGGACTAGGCGGAGGCATGGGGATGGATGGCGCTGGCAGCGGCCACCATGCCAGATTGTTCTAGAGACTTCCTTTTTTAATTGCTCAGCAATGAGGTTGTGGGAGATAAGGATGAACGAGGCAAGGCCTTATCTGTAAATGTGGAGAGGGGTGCGGGTATCTTTTGTAAAATTGTCATAGTTTGCTTTCTATCCGTCAGATGTAGATCGGACGGTCTATACTATAAGATGGCAGGCACACCATCATCACCAACTCGGTTTTTTCTCTACTCCTACTCCTATATTACTTATACTTATCTACACTCTTATAAAAAACAGAGTTGGTGATGATGGTGTGCCTGCCATCCTGCAATATAGGCCGTCCGATTTATATCTAACGGATAGGAAGGAAACTATGGCAATTTTGCAAAAAGGTACCCACACACCTCTCCACATTTGCAAATAAGGCCTTCCCTCGTTCATCCTTTTCTCTCACAAGATTACTTATACTCCTATAAAAGAATCAGTTGGTGATGATGGTGTGTCTGCCATCCGCCATTTCTGACCATTAGATCTGTATCTAACGGCCGTGATGTAAGTTGTGGCCTTTTGCAACAATTCCCATTTCTCTACTCCAGTTTACACAAAACCCCTTAGAATCTTGAAACCAACCACATTCCTCCCTTACCTCATCAAAACAGCCCAAAGAATATATTTGGAGTGAAACATAAGATATATTTAGTGATATGTATATCAAAACTAAACTGTTTTCTTTCAAATCTGTGAATATGTATTATTCTACTTTGGATCCGTTGCAACGGACAGGCTCATTGCTATAAAGGTTTATCTCTTGCATCGTCCGCAACGAACACCTGGTGTACTGGTCCGGGTCGGATGCTTGCAGCGCGATGGCCTAAGTTCGAATTTTTTCCTAAACTGTAGCTTTTTATATTTTTTAATATATACTTCTTTCGCTACTGTACTGGGAGTGGAACCCAGAGAGTACTTAGAATACAAGATTAATGATGGATTCATTTCTTTCTAACTTTCTGTAGGAATCTGTAGCCAGCCTGCAAGTAATGTACACTGTACTGACAGTGGAACCCACAGAGTACTTAGAATACAAGATTAAGGATGCAATTAACTTTTTATAGAGGGAGAATCATAAACGCAATTAACTCAAATGGATTGGATGTGACTCTATTATTCTCCAACAACAAACGGCAAATTTCCTCCTGCGGGCCGGAGTAGGTTTCTCGGTTTGCATGCGGGTTTAACAGAGGGGTTTGATGGAGGCGAGGAGGCGTGTTCAGCCGGGCGTGCAGCGGGCGACGCAGTACTGTTCAATTTGACAACTACTAGTATATTATGAAAAAGAAAGAAGAGTAGTAGAGATAGAGATAAGAGTAGAGATAGAGACTAGGGAGGAGCACCATCTACTACTTCGTGTGCTACTCCTGCGCTCCATTCGGCGGCCGCAACGTCCCCTATAGCTACTCCCTCCTGCGCTCCATTCGGCGGGCCCTGTTGAAATTTGGGGAGCGCACTCTCGCGACTGCTGGCAGCGACGACTTCACTAACGACGACTTCTTCCCCGACCTCGGCAACCTCTTCCTCAACGACATGGGCGACAACCTCAATGCCAACGGTGTTGCTCCCGTTGCACCGTATGTATTTCTATCGTTCCTGTTCGAAATCGTGGTAGAATTCATGTTTCTAGTCTATGTCCTAGATTCGATTTGTTCATCTACTATGCTAGTCCACATGATTAGTTTAATCTCTATTATAGCCATCATGATTTATTTTGTGCTTATTCAGACTAAATCTCGTAATAACTTGCTCATATATTCAACTGGCGCACCGTCCCCTACAGCCACTCCCGTTTCATGGACGGCCTGGTCGATGGCTCCAAGGAGCCCTTCGTCTACTGCTACGAGTGCCCGATGCCGTTTTGGGGCTCGCCGGCAGACCTCGTGCATTACCTCACGCAGTCGTCCGTCTATCACTACTGGCCCGCGGCAAAGAACATCAAGTACAAGACGTGCTACCCATTCATCGTGCAGAAGTCGCTGGAGGGTCACCGCCGCCTGCTAGTCTCGGAGGAGGACGGCAACATCTTCCTCTTGATCGTGGGCACCGTGAGGCCCGCGCAGGCCGCTGCCCCGTCTCTGCAGTGTGTGTCAGGGGCGACGCCGCTGACGCTGACACTGACACGAGGCCGATTTACGGGTGCGTGCTCACTGTTACTACCCCTCCGAGTTACGTGGGCAGCGACACTGGCTACAGGAAGCTGACTAGGACTGTGCCGAGCTAGGACCTTCCCGCCGATGTGGACATGGAAGACGCATGGTATGATTTCCCCCCAACGTGGTGCACGGGGACTCCAAGGAGGTTCACCTGGACATATGCATTACCAAGTTAAATGTTGATCATTAGTCTTCGCTCAATGTAATCCGCTGTCTAAGCATGTGGAGACTTCGATGCATGATCTTGCTCTATTGGAGTACCGCGCATGAATAAAAGTGTATCCATTTATGGTTTAGTATAGAATCTTCCATATATGAAATTTTTACTACAGTACTGGTGAAAGACTTATGATGAACCATTTCTTACATCTCCTCTGCCCCCTTCCAAGTCATCCTGATTTAATCCCTCTGTCTAGGTGTATAAGGGCATGGTTAATACTTAATAGTATAGCCAACTTTGACTATAAGAAAGTGTCATGTCATCTGTAGCCAACATGTGTAACAACCGATACTCAAAAACTAATTCTTAAAGATCATTTCTTGCAAAGCACAATAAGTGTTATTTCTTCACAAGTTCTGGATGCAGGTTGAACAGTTGAACGCTTTTGTTTGCAAAAGATACTTTTTTATCTATTTCACCCGGATGTTTGTGAGCTCTAGAGATGAAATAATATCCGAAGAAACCTATCGATACTTGTTACACATGAGATGACCCCCACATACTTTGTCAAAATAAACAACTCCCTGATCAATGCATTTCACTGTTCCGTGCAACGCACGGGCACCTTACTATAGATTAGTACAACCAAAAATTGAACTAACATTATATATAGTACGATAAATGCTGATGCATGTCACCTAAAATTATACCATTGAAAATATGTTCAAATATGAATCCAACGATATAGTTTTTGTTGACATGCACTAACATTTTTTCAGTTAAATCCTCAATCAAATTCAATTTGGGACTAATTAAACACGACCGATGTAGTACTAGTGTAGAGGGCGGCGCTGCACGCGAGTCTCACCCCGCTCGTGGCGCGGCAGTAAAGCCGTCATATCACAAAACCCAACCACTCCTAGTAATAAGTGCCCTGGTAAAATAAACGGACAAGCAACCATCACATTCCTCCGTCTTTTTTGCATTTCATCTCTCTGCATTTACTTTCTCCGGTTCATCTCACACACTCGATCCCTAGCTACTACTCCTAGTATCCCTAGCTACTACTTCTAGGGCCAGTTCTTTTGGCGGCTTAAAAAATAAGCCATCTCTTCCCCAGCTTCTCCCATATGACCAGTCACAGTGGAGAGTAACATTAAGGCGCCTCACTCATTTATTTGGGCTTATACACTACTACTAGTACCTCCGTCCTGGTTTATTCGTCACCATTGTAAGTTGTGCTAAATTTTGACCAAAGATTTAACTGATAAAATGTTAGTGCATGTGACATATGCACGTGCTTACAAAATGCGTAAGGATACACAAGGTTTCCAAACTTTTCCTTTTACATACTTAATTAAGGATGCTAATAGTTCCCGAATGTTCGGGGTTTATCATTTGCGTCCCAAAATTAATGAGATCACCTTACGAAACTAAATTATATTCCTAATAAAAGCCACGACGCTCGCAGGAGCGCTTGCGGCACGCCACGAGTGCCTTGGTGCGCGGCCGTTTCCCAGCGTGCTGACACAATGCCTCTTCCGCAGCCTCGCAACTCGTGAGGTGCTGATTGGCGGCTTGCCGGCGGGCGAGCGCGATCTCACTGGTGTGGTGATCCGGTGCCAACAGGTACTCCTCCTTGCTGGAAGCGTGCACCCGGTCCACATACCGCCAAGCATAGATGAGGCGCTTGGGCCCAACTGCACTTAGGGCTTTGGCACGGGCGTCCTCCGCCAACCTCATGGTCCTCGCACGAGCCTTCTACCAAAGAGCCAATTGCCTGACTCTCTCGGACGCAACATGGGCCTGCCAGGAAACTTGCCCCATGGCGCGCTTCTCTTCCTCGGCCTTCTTCTCCGCCTCTATTTTGGCGCACTCTGCCGGAGGCAAAGCCTCCCACCAGGCGACATCCATTTCTTTCCAAAGCTCCTCAAGGTTGGGGGGCTCGGCGGGCGGCACGGTGTTCTCCTCGTAGCATGGAGCCGACGCGTCCTCCGACGCGCATGCTGGCAAGATTGGGAACACCGACGCGTCCACCTCGATGCGTCGCGGTGAGGAGCGGAACACCAACGCGTCCTCCTAGGCTAGTGGCGGCTAGGAACGGAACGGCGACGCGTGACCGTCTGCGTGGTGCAGCGATGGGCGCCTAGGGCTTGGGAGGGGGGACGCCATGGTGGTCGACGTGAGAGGGAGGGGAAGGAGATAGTGATGAACGTGAGCGTTCTTTCGAATGCCGTGGGAGACGTAGTATTTATAGTGAGCAATGGCACACCTACGTAATATATGGACTGAGCTTCACTGACTTAACTGCACGTCTAGTTGCGTCACTAACATGTTGGCCAGATGCCTGTTGGGCCCACATGTCAGTGACCCAATGCACCTATAGTTATGTAACTGAAGCAGCTACGTGGGCATATTTGTTGGAGTAAATTACGGGTGAGGGAAGGGGTGGAAATATTGCTGTTCACAACGGATTGGACGAGCATGGGGGAGGAGAGTTATGCATGTAGATTTTTTTCCACACGGGATGGAGTGGTGGGACTACTGGGGATGCAGCTTCGGTGACTTAAAGGCGCCTTTGGGTCACTGACATGTGGGCCAGCCACCTGTTGGGCCCACATGTCATAGACAGAAAGGAAGGTGCCTTAAGGCACCGAAGCATAGTCCGACTGGTTGAGGGAGAAGGAGAGTCAAGCAAGCATTCAGATTTCAAGGTGCACTAAATTATTGCATGCGATTATTAAGGCTGGCCATAGTGGTGGTAATGTGGTACTCCCTCCTTTCCGGTTTATAGGGTTTAATTTGAAAATCTCTTCAACCAAGGTAGATGATGAATGGTGGAATTAATTCCGTAGTTTGCAAAAGTACTTAATTAGTACTCTTGTTTTTCTCAAAAATTTGTGTAAACGGATGCATTAATTACACCAATGCATGCATGACCAGTCCTATAAAAATCTCAGTGGGTAGTGATGGTATATCTACCTCTGGACAATGTGAGCCATTCGATCTACTTGGAACCAATGGCTGAGATGTGTGTGGATAGAGACATGTCCTTGCCACCGGAGGTACTGTATAGCAGATATTTACCCACCTCTACCACTTTATAAAATACGAAACTACTCATCTCCTTGCATTCTTGCCTGCGGTGGCGAAGGTTCCTGAAGATGGAGTCCAGACTCTAGAAACCACTACAAAAACTATTCCACCACCTCTATCTTGGTAAGAGTAGGT
The DNA here is from genome assembly GCA_963921465.1 of Triticum timopheevii. NCBI lineage: Eukaryota > Viridiplantae > Streptophyta > Magnoliopsida > Poales > Poaceae > Triticum > Triticum timopheevii. Next base: position 126,823,706 of record OY997266.1, on the reverse strand, counting down.
GGAAATTTTGAATCGAGCCCTTTAAACTAGAAGGGAGGTAGTGGTACTCTAATAGCTAACCTTGCTGTGATGACTAGATAGGACATGGCACACACCTGGACGGAGGAACTAGTCTGCATTGTGCATTTAAGTTTTGTCTAAAGTCAATGTACCTCTACTTTGACCAAACTTATAGAAAAATGTACATCAACATTCACAATGTCAAATCAATATTTTTATACTCATTATAAATGTAGTTTTCACGTTTTATATTCATTATAATTAGTATTGTAGATATTGATATTTTAAGTATAAATTTGGTCAAAAACTTTGCAAACGGTTAACGGAAGTAAAAAGGACCAGAGGAAGTATCATGCATGCAGAGTAGGCAAAAAAATTGCTCATTTATAGCCGGTCGAAGTCTCAAAGGGCGCGACCGCGCGAGGGAGGCAAAGGTTTTGGGAGGCGCAACGATTGAGGGAATTAAGTGAAGTTACATCCACGCGCCGGCATGGTATGCGAACAGGTAGAAGCTATACCGTCAGGCCTATGATATGGGTCTAGTAGACATTACATCTAGTGGGTCCCACATAGTACTCGAGAACTCTTTGGGGGCTTGCAGCCATTTATTCACCAGGCAAGCCAACAACCCCACGCCGTTCGCACGGTCTACTCGTCCCCATCTTCTACCTTACAATAGTTCGCTCCCAGTTGTCCCATCCTTTTACATTACACCAGTTCAACTTCTCCTAACCCTCCTCCAAAATCCATGGCCTCCCAAATCTCCATGGTCACCGCTGAGTACCAGGTTAGAGCCATCACCGGTGATGAGTTCATCGTCATATACACCCGTGTTCACCGGTGATGAGTTCATCGTCATATACACCCATGGATCCGCGACGGTGAAAGCATGTCTTGCTCGCTTCCTGAGCATGTTCAATAGTTCAAAGGATGAGTGGGTCGCTGGGCTAGATGTTGAGTACGCCACAGTCCTGGAAAGCGAGAAGATTCTAAAGGAGGCAGAGTAGAAGAAGCCCACCGTGATCCAGGTTTGCGTACATAACGTGTGCTTGGTCTACCACATATGCCATGCCGACGTTGAGTGCCAGGATTTTAAGAACTTCCTCAAGGACGAAAGAGTGAAATTCGTTACTGTAGACTTTAGGAACGACAGGGATGTCCTGGGTCGGATAGGCCTCGTTGTTGGCCAACCCTTCGATCTCCAGAAGGCAAGCCTGGTGTCCTCCTCTCAGCCTTCAATGCTTACTCTAGCAGCAGCCATGATTGATCCTTCATACGCTAAACTGAAGAAACCTCACCACGAGTTTCAACATGCATGGGAGTTGAAGACAATAGATGAAGATCACATCCTGTATGCAGCAATGGATGCCTACCTTTGTTTAAATATCTACAAGGGTTGGATGAAGAAGCAGAGCCGAGTGTCCGGTTCAAGCAAAGAAGCGGCGGCGAAGAGGAAGAGGGACGAGTACGAAGTCGAGGACGTGGACTCGGACTCCGAGTAAGGTGGCAGTGCCGCCGCTCATGCTGGTTCTACTATAGTGTCAAGCAGAGTAGTTGCTTAGTTTTATTTCTGGGGTGTGTTCTGCTGAGCCCCCAGCAGAACTATGTTTATGTTCTTTCTCATTATTTGAACTTTACGTTCTTTCTCGTTATTTGAACTCTTTAGTAGGTACAGTAGTACTAGTACTATGTCTTACTACTGTTCTTCTTGCAGTTGGTACTACTGCTTGTATCTTCGTGTTCCTACTGTACTTAATACGTTCGTACAAGTAGTATAATTTGGGTCAGTCGATTTGTGAAAGAAGTTCGATGGAGAAAAGGAAGAAGATGGTAGAGAAGCTACCCCAGTATCTATATTAGGGTGGCAGGGTGCCCATGATCTATCTTATGAGTGTTGGGTGTGGAATGCAGTTCGCCGGAAAAAATGGATCATGCCCGGGGTTAAACGGATGGCGGGGGTGGGGGGAGCATGGCGGTGGCAGGTGGTTCAGGGAGGGCGGGGCGGCGGCGGCAGGCGATTAGGCGTGTGGCGGGCTGAGAGGATGAATAGTGCATCAATTTCGGAGGTTGAAGAAGCCCTTCTAGCTATCGATGTTGCATCCAACGGCTCACAAGAGTCGACTGACCCAAATTGCTCCTTCAGATTGCAGGTTCCACATGGCATTCAAGGTCTCAAAGGTAGATTCCGCGTCCGCACCTGGTTTGTGGGCTCGGCGCGGGTGCGACCGGCTTCCGCCGCGACAGCCACCATGCGTGCCTCCTCCGCGCGGGCGAAGACGACAATGACACGCTATTTCCTCCTCGCCGGTTAGCTGGAGCACGCGCTCATCCTCCTCTTTGTACGCTGCATGCATAGACGCGGCTCCACCAGCTGCTCGCGTGCTTGGCAGCGCGGTGGCATCGCGAGGAGGGACTGCATATGACATGAGCGGGCGAGCCTTCGGCTTCATGGTACAGGGATGGCGGCGACACGGCAGTGATGCGCAACGGCGGCGGCGGCATATTGATGAGTGCGCGTATGGGAGCTTAGTTTAGTTTTATATAGGGTTGGTTAAACTTAAAAGAAAACTGTACTAGTACACGTAAACATTAGACTGAGGCAGCGCTTATAATCCTAGACCTACGTACCTTTACGAAACATTTTACGTAACCTTCCCAATAGCTCTCTCGCCCCCCTGATTTTCAGGTGGGTGGGGCCCCTTCCCCCCCCCCCCTTCTCCAATCACAATTGTCCATGTGGCAGGTGAAAGAACATGCGGTGCCCCCATGTTTGGTTTTGGTAATTGATGACAATCTCTATGGACTAATGGTTGCCTTGAGTCATATTTGAAGGGTTTGTCCATAGGCTTTTCTTGGAGTCCATTTGTTGGTTTCAAGGAGAGTTTGTGATGACCACGGTGCTATTAAGGAATTATCCAAAGATTGGTCATGTCAGTGTTGAGCTTATTGCAAGCATGTCTTGAAGAAAAAGATTGTGTGATCATTCATGTCTACCTTCAAGACATCATTCGAATGAAGAGAGTTGGAAAGATTCAACACACAAAGCGCACAAGATGTATCGAGGGATCAAGTGATCCCATGGTATGGTAAGCATTGTCCATTACGCTTTGTGTGCTAACCCATGGTCTTCGTGAGAGTTCTTTGTGGGGTTAGGTTGCGGTGTGCAAGTTCAAGTGATGCATCACGAAGAGATCAAGTGCTTGAAGCTTGCCGTCCATTGTGGTGACAATGGACTTGTGAAGACAAGCGGAAGAGTGGCTCACTCATAGTGGAGTATGGGGGAGCAATCAACTAGTCTTCATCGAGCCAACACAGTCAAGAAAGGTGGTCCATCTTGAGGAGGAGTAGATCGTCATCATCTAGCTCAAGTAGACTTTGTGCAAGGCAAAGGTTTGCCCTTGATAGGTTTTCTATTTTACCGGTCTCATGGTAGTTGTGGGAGACCGGGTTATAGGATCGATTGCCGTACTATCAAGGGGGGCTCTCGATGAGTTGCTTGATCGTATCGTTCGTAGAGAGCTCAAACCATTGCATCCTTGCATCATCTTTATTGGTTCTTGTTTGGTTCTTCTCCTTGTGAGATTTGGAGCTTTTGGTCATTTTCATGACAAGCTCGAGTTCATCAAAAATGGAGTTTACATGCATCTTCTATGATGTTTTCGATGTTGGAGGCTCTGCCGGTTCTTCTCTGTTGGAGGTTTCTCTCCTCTCTTGATGCTACTCGTCTTCCTCTATCCAACAAGCTTGAGTTTGCTCAATTCGAAGCTCATTTGCAGAAGTTATGGCAGTTCTGATTTTAGTGTTTCCCTCTGTTGTCTTCTCTGCAAATTGAAGGACTCCTAGTGTTGCTGATTTGGGGCATGCGGTAGTACTGCTCTCCGGAGCGGTAGTACCGCAGGCCCTTGTGGTAGTACCGCTCTGTGGGAGCGGTAGTACCGTGGCCTCCGGCCAGGCGCAGCTGCCCGAGCGGTAGTAGGGGCGGATGTAATTTTTTACATCCGCTCCCTACGCGGTAGTACCGCGCCGCGAGCGCGGTAGTACCGTGGGCTCTGGCCAGGCTTAGCAGCATGAGCGGAAGTAGGGGCGGATGTAATTTTTTACATCCGCGCCCTACGCGGTAGTACCGCTCTTCATGTGCGGTAGTACTGTGCCGGAGTTTTGCGCAGGTCCTCCCTCAGCGGAAGTAGGTACGGAAGTAATTTTTTACGTCCGTGCCTTCTCTGCGCCTAGTGTTGCCTGCCTTACGGTAGTACCGTAGGGGCGCGCGGTAGTACCGCTCCGGCGGTTCTATCGCTCGTTGCCCTGTGCAACAGGCCTTCATCTGGCCAGAGCTCCACATGCGGTAGTACCGCAACCTGCAGCGGTAGTACCGTGGCCAACCGCGGTAGTACCGCAGCTCCCTGCGGTAGTACCGCGCCGTGCGGGCTGAGTGAGGGGATAACGGTTGGATTTTCTCCCCACCTATAAAAGGGGGTCTTCTTCCCCATTGGGATTTTATCTTTTGAGCTCGTTCTTGCCCCCATTGTTGACCTTCTCCGAGCTTGCTAACTCTCAATCCCTCCATGGATTCTTGCTAGTTTTTGAGGGAAAAGAGAGAGGAGATCTAGATCCACGTTTCCACCAATCACTTTCTCCTCTTAGTGAGGGGAACCCCTTGGATCTAGATCTTGGAGTTCTTCGTGTTCTTCTTTCGTTCTTCCTCTCATTTTCCTCCCTAGCATTAGTTGCTTTGGTGGGATTTGGGAGAGAAGGACTTGGGCACTCCGTGTGCCCTTGCCGTTGCATTTGGTGCATAGGTTTGAGTTCTCCACACGATACGTGGAAGTTACAGGTTGAGAAGCTTATAACTCTTGGGTGCTTGGTGCCCTTGAGCTTGTTTATCTTGGGTGCTTGGGCCCCCTAGTCGGTTGGTGGTGTTCGGAGCTCAATCATTGTGGTGTAAAGCTCCGGGCAAGCATCGGGGTCTCCAATTAGGTTGTGGAGATTGCCCCGAGCAATTTGACGGGTACCGGTGACCGCCCTCAAGGGTTGCCAAAGTGTACGGGTTCGGTGACCGCCCCCAAGGGTCGCCATTTGTACGGGTTCGGTGACCGCCCTCAAGGGTCCCTTAGTGGAATCACGGCATCTTGCATTGTGCGAGGGCGTGAGGAGATTACGGTGGCCCTAGTGGCTTCTTGGGGAGCATTGTGCCTCCACACCGCTCCAAACGGAGATTAGCATCCGCAAGGGTGTGAACTTCGGGATACATCGTCATCTCCGCGTGCCTCGGTTATCTCTTACCCGAGCCCTTTACTTATGTACTTTACCTTGTGATAGCCATATTGTTCTTTGTCATATATCTTGCTATCACATAGTTGTTTATCTTGCTTAGCATAAGTTGTTGGTGCACATAGGTGAGCCTAGTTGCTTTAGGTTTTGTGCTTGACAAATTAACCATTAGGTTTATTCCGCATTTGTTCAAACCTAAACCGTAATTATTTTAAAACGCCTATTCACCCCCCCTCTAGGCGACATCCTCGATCTTTCAGCAGGTTATGTAAAACACCCTAAAATTCTTTACGTGGATGTAGCATTACTCGTTACCACAGCCACGATACGGAATCCTGTGCAAGCGCGTGAACCGCGGCCGTGCAGTCGATCGAACAGTGCGTCATCGTGTCGCGGTCGAAGGACACCCACCGAACCTTTTTGTGTGTGTGAAAACAATCCCCGAATATTACTCAACATTTTTTTCCTAGAAAAGTTCTTGATGCTACAATATTTCCATATATTTGAATTTAGCTCTAGTTTGTGTTTATTTGGATTCGGACGTTTTAGGTGTGCCCAAGTTTTTTTAATAATGATTGTGTGTGTGTGTGATTGAGAGAGAATGTGTGTATGTGTCCATATGTGTGTTGTGGCGGAAGGGTAATGTGGAGACGGTGTGCGTGTGATAGAGACATAGAGAGGTGTGAATGTGCAAATGATCATAAATGAGTGAGACATAGGCAGATGGCGATACTTGTGTATACATGAGAGAACGGTCTTCTATTTCTACTTGTGTGTGTGTGTGTGTGTGTGTGTGTGTGAGAGAGAGAGAGAGAGAGAGAGAGAGGAGCATACGTAACACAACAACCATCTCTCTCGATTCGTCCGTCCCTCGCACGATCGCATGTAACACATGCATCAACGCACACATTTTGACACCCTCACCCGGCCTCTGGCCACCTCAAGGCCCTCACATCGCTCTCTATCTCGCACGCACAATCTCTTCATGAAAACCCTATTTAGCATGTAGCTTTCCGTCACACACACACATTTCTCTCCATAGGTTTGATTTCTCTCAATACCTGACACACACAACACACACACACACACACACACACACACACAACGTACACACACTCCCCCTCCCCCGAGCACACAATTCATCCCCATCCAAGGCTATATGGCGACCACTCTCGCTTGTGCCGCTCTGCACCCCAGCATGCACAACACCACAACCTTCAAAGAGGGCATCGAGGAGATCCAAGACGGCGACCACATTGCACTAGAGAATGCGGGGCCATTTGGATGCAGGATGATGTGACGATGGCTGACTGACTCCTCCCCCCTCTCTCTCCCGCACAAAATTACCAATCCCTCTCTCTCCCGCACAAAATTATCAATCCCTCAACCCACGAGATCCTTCCCCTCTCGTCCATGTTTTTCTAGCTCTACAGAATCCGGATGCACACACATCTCACGTATATTACATGTCTCCATCTATCTCACAGACCTAACTTCTTCCTCTCTCTTTCTCTTTCTATATCTCTCTCTGTCTCTCTCTCGTTAGGTTTGTCTCCTACTTTGTTGTCCACATACACACAATCTTTACCGCCCTATGTGCTCGATCTTTGCAAGCTCTCTCTACACGTTTCATTCACACATTGGGATGTGTTCAAAATGTTGCTTTTATAATGGATGATGTAGAGTTATGGTTGGTTTTGTTGCATCCTACAAAGTAATAACTATGAAATGCATTTAGATTTTCATTTGATTGGGATTATGTGAGTTTGAGCATATTGTGAAGTAATATAGAGCTCGTATACATCTTGGAATTCAACAATGATTGTAACTATTGAATTGTATAGACCATTACATTCGAAGTTAGTAGCCTAATATATTTATTTCACAATTACAACAAATGATTAATTCACTACAAACTAAGAAAACAAATGTGTACTCCCTCCGTTTTTACTTAAGTCCGTGTATTAGCATTGGTCAAAGTCAAATTTTGTAAACTCTCAGAAAGTTTATAACAAAAAATATTAACATATACAATAACAAATAAATACCATCAGATTCATTATTGAATGTACTTTCACATCATACATATTTGTTATGGTAAATATTTATATTTTTCTATAAACTTGGTCAAACTTTAGGAAGTTTGACTTCGGTCAAACCTAATATGCCGAGTTAATAAAATCAGAGGGAGTACTAATAATTAGTAGTACTACTCGCTAGTTGCTTAGCCCAATCGCCCAACACGCCACATGTGGAGTTCAGTGTCACAAAATTTTGAGGTCGGCGGGAAAATCTCCTGCGACCCTGATTCGAGCAGTTCGAAGTTACCATCATAACCTTCGGAATAGGTCTACGGATTGCACTTGGTAGGGGCATATTTTCGTAACTCCATGTTCACCCTACCCAGCCAACCCCACCCCGGCACCCAGAGTAGTACACCTGAATACTCCCCATTTTCTATCCACACACCAAAATAGACTTCTCCACGGCACCGCAGCCTTCGTGCTCCTCCCCTTCTCCATCGGCGCACTCGTCTACCGCTGCACATCTACCTCATGAACGACCTTGTACGCCGCAATGGAGCCGGTCCACCGTCGTCGTCTTCCCCGGCACCGTCTTGCACGGTCTAGGATCTGCTTCTCGGAAGCCGACACCAAGCGCAGAAGCACCATCGTCGTGGACAATGAACTGACTTTCATTGCCGACCATGATGCACAGAGGCCGCCGCGACCATCGCTCTCCTCCTTGATTGGTAATGTGTGTACTGAATCACTTAGCAGTACATGTGCAGTTCCAATTTTGTTCATACCTACCCTTCAAATTTCCTGGTTGCTATTGTTCCCGTAAAAGTAATTGGTTATAGCCTCCATTGTCCAATAGAATATCAGCTTGTAATTGTGCGTCGCTCCTATATCGCGCTGTGCTTGGGTAGGTTCTTCATCTGCAACCAGTAGTATGGCAAATGATGGAAAGTTTTTTAGAACTAGCAAGATGCCCATGCGTTGCATGGAACATCAAGAGGCATTTGTATGAGAAGTTTATCTTGTAGGAGAAAAGGATGAATGAGCGAAGGCCTTATTTGCAAATATGGAGTGGGGTGTGGGTATATTTCTACAAAATTGCCATATTTTCCTTCTTATACATCGTATATAAATCGGACGGCCTATATTGCAGGATGGCAGGCACACCATCATCACCAACTCTGTTTTTTAAAAGAAAAAGAAAAAAGTAGAAAAAAAGAGTAGAGAGTAGAGAAGTAGAGATAAATATTAAATATAAAATAAATATAACAATAGAGAAGAGTGTAGAGATAAATATTAAATATAAAATAAATATAACAGTAGAGAAGAGAGTAGAGATAGCAGGGACGTCGCGAAGGGATCGCGCGAGCGGGAAAAAGCGGTCGGGCGCGCGCTAGTTTTGTCGCGCGGCGTCCGACGCGCTTTATAAAATCCAATGCCCTCCCACCGCTCTCTCCCCGCTCTGTGCCTCACCCCCGCTCTCTCCCCGCTCTGCGACTCGCCACCGCTCTCTCCCCACTCTTTCTCGCCATGCCGCCGCGCCACCATGCTGCCGCGTCACCGGGAAACTTAGGGATACCGCGGCGTCCGCGCGTGCCCCTCCGGCGGCTTCTCCACCAAGTCCGGTTCCGCGGGATGCGCCTCAGCCTCGACAATTTTGACACCACCAACGAGGCCGCCTGCGCGTACGACGCAACGGCGTGGTGCCTCCGGTGGCCTCATAGAACATCGAACTTCCCCAACGTGTCGACGAGGGAGCGGGCGCACCGTCTCGGCATTGCCGATATAGACGAGGAAGCCATGGCGCTATGGCGCCAATGCTTCCTGCAGGACATCACCAACAAGCGCATGTTCTACGCGCAAAGGAGGGCGGAGAGGGAGAAGAGGAGGGCGGAGCGATCCACCTATCGCGAGGACAAGCGTACGCGAAAAGCGGACGCTCAATTCAACATGAGGCTAGGAGTAGTGTTGCCCTGGGAATCCGACGACGATCGGTATCTTCACGCCTACATTGAGACGTCAGAGGAGGACATCACCGAGGAGGAGTCGGACAACGAGGAGTAGTTAAACTATCTATTTTTATGCATATATGCTATATCTATGCTGAGAACTATCTATGTCTCTACTCTCTAGTCTCTGCTCTCTATCTCTACTTCTCGATCTCAGCAGTGTAAACACTTTTTTTAAAGCGCCGCGCATTGCGGTTCAGTTGGAGATGCTCTAACATGGCAGACGAGTGCTTTAATGTTGCCCACCAGATGCGTGAGTATTACTAGTATATTTTTCTTGCCATGTTGAGATTTTAAAACCACGAGTGGGAACATGCAGAGGAGCAATGAAGACCAAACACGGGATATTGGGGACATCTTCAATTACTTTCGTTTAGCCTCGTGTTCTTCGATGTGTATATGTTGTAGTTTCTGTTTCTCTTAGCCTCGTGTTCTTCATGTGTAATAAGAAGAGTCTTAATCGTCCTAGTGCTTTCGTTTTTAGCTTGATGTAAGAAGTGGGTGTTCTCACCTTGTAGTCTGTTTTTATATTTTTTGGGTTGAATTCACTTCTCCGAGTCCTGTTTATCTGGCTTCTACTAAATGTATCTGGGTTGCTCTGAGTATTGATCTAAAAAAGAAGTAACTTCATGTAGGGATGCAGTTCCAGCGAGGAGGGAATTATGGTCAACCTCGAAATCATGTTTCCAAAATGAGGCTGGATTACACACAAGGTGTCAGTTCCGTAATAATGCTGGATTAGACACAAGGTGTAAATTCCCAGATGATGCTGGATTACACACAAGTCAGGTGGAGTCGTCAAGTGTTCGAGTCCTCGTGGCTCTAGTAAAGTCTGAAAGAAAGCTTGTTGCATCCCTTGAGAATGTAGCTAAGTTCCCGAAGAAGCGAAAAGAGCAATCAGATGCTCTCTTCACCCAAGCCAAAGAAGAGATGGAAGAAGCCAGAAAGATGCTAGCAGAGGCAGATCAGGCTAGGCGTCTCCTGCTATCTAAAACTGTTGTCAATACAAATTTTCCTTCATAACAACTAGGTTCAAATATATATCCAATCAGCATGCCTGTTGTGATGTCCGTGCATCTACTGATGTGGCACAAAATAATTTTTTAGGGTCATGTAATAACAACAATTACTTTCCAAACAATAACAGACGAAGCATTTTACATGGTATAGTTCACGCGCAAGCACACCATTCCAAGTTCAACTTCCACATCAAACTCATGTTCACAGATATCTGCACATTCATAGATTATGACCACAACCATGATTAACTTCAAAGCCAAAAAAATGTGAGGAGAGTTATAAATAAAGAGAAACCTCTAGTTCCTGCTACCAGCGCGAGCACAACAACTCAAGACCATGCGTAATTAGTTATATTTTGATCGTTTTTTGTGTTCTAAAATGCCAGCCGGCTCGCGGAAGGACGTGTTGCCGGCACACACGCGGATTCAATGGAGGCAGGTGGGGCAGTCTGAAGCCGGTTGCATGCTGCGAGGAGGGGTGTTCAGCCGGTCCTGCAGCGAGTGGGGCCCTCTTGGCCAGCACGCCGGTTCAATGCCTGTGCTATGAGAGGTCGCGTCCGTGTCAGAGCAATCACTCCCTCCAGTCCTTTTTTGTTTGGGTATAACAAAATCTCATTTTCCAGTCACATTTCACAAGTAAAATTCATGGACAAACTTTGACCCAAAATACGATGGGGACTAGTAAACCAGGACGGAGGTAGTAGTTTTTTTTAATCAAAGAAGGGTTTCCCCCTTCCGATTTTCATTACTGAAAACCAACATCTAAACCATAGTATTTACCCAAGAACTACCAGGTTTAACATCTTGCAATATAAACCCATACAACCATACGCCAAGGAGGTAGTTGTTATGAATTCCATTTTCGCTCTGTACCAATCGTTCGAGAAACTACTTAAGTACTTATAACGCGCCCTTGAAAATCAGAACTCTTACCCCGCTAAAAAAATGATATTTTAAACGTGGCTACTTGATCTATGGCAACTGGCGAGCCACCGCCTCCAGGTCGTCCACATGTGGTCCTGACCATCAACTCCTATGGATCAAATTATCACGCGAGCTGACTATTCCTACAAAGGTGCGCTCCACCACGTACCCGGTACCCGTGCATGCAGCAATCGTGCACCTAGGGTTTTAGGGTTTATTGTTAACGGTGCCTTTACGTAACTCTCATGTGTGAGAGACAGCGAGAGACTGACTGCGTGCGTGCCACTACAGGAATCAGCTAGTTTGCCGTCTGGCGAGTACAGATGGCAAAGAGCAAAATACAGACGGCAAAGAGTTTGCCGTCAGCCAGCTGACGGCAAACATAGACGGCAAAGAGGATGCCCCGACGAAATGCTAAGGGCAAAGATCAGTACTGACGGCAAATCTCATGTTTCCTGTAGTGTGCGCCTCTTCTCTTCGTATATGTACTGCACTGTTTGTCTGGTGTCCAAACAATTATACAGTAGTAATAACTACTAGCAATGTGCCAATGCGTTGCCACACGATCAAAGTAGATTAATACATATTCACCGATTTGATAGAAAAAAGAGTCTAGTTTTGACATATGTGTATCACTAAAAATATCTTATGTTTAACTCAAAATATATTCCTTTGGCGGTTTTGATGAGATAAGGGAGGAATGTTGTTGGTTTCAAGATTTGGGAAGTGGTATATCTCTAATTTCTATTCTTACTAGCAAGATACCCATGCGTTGCATGGAACATCAAGATCTTGTGGGAGAAAAGGATGAACGAGGGAAGGCCTTATCTGCAAATGTGGAGACGAGTGCGGGTAAATTGCCATAGTTTCCTTCCTATTCGTTAGATATAGATTGGACGGCCTATATTGCAGGATGGCAGGCACACCATCATCATCGACTATGCTTTTTATAAGAGTAGATATAAAAATAGATTTGGTGATGATGGTGTGCCTGCCATCCTGCAATATAGGCCGTCCGATCTATATCTGACGGATAGGAAGGAAACTATGACAATTTTGCAAAAAGATACCCACATCCCTCTCCACATTTGCAAATAAGGCCTTCCCTCATTCATCCTTTTCTCCCACAAGATAAACTACTCATACAAATGCATCTTGATGTTCCGTGCAACGCATAGGAATCTTGCTAGTTGTTGCAAAAAGCCCGTGTGTGTTTGTGTGTGTGTGTTGTGTGTGTGTGAGAGAGGGAGAGAGAGGAGGAGGATGGAGTGCATGTGTGACAAAGACACAAAGAGTGTGTGTGCAAGAGGTATCAGCTTAAACTGAGGCGATAGTGTGTGTGTGCACGATCGAGAGGGCAGGTCTCAAGAAGGGACAAAAAATCTACATAGATACAAGGAGCGCGGGAGAGACATGTACGCGATAGTGGAAGCACGAGTGTGCGGGTGTATAAACCTACCTGGAGTCTAGTCGATCAATGATGTGAGAGAAATGCGAGTCGGGGGTGCGAAAGAGAGAGTTTTCTCTGTGTGTGTGTGTGTGTGTGTGTGTGTGTGTGTGTGTGTGAAGAGAGATGATAGTCGGGAAGGGGAGTGGAAGCAGGAGCTGTGTGTGTGTGTGTGTGTGTGTGAGAGAGAGAGAGAGAGAGAGAGAGCGGGGGGGGGGGGAGTTTGTCTGGTCGGTAAACAAATGAATAATGTCAGTTTTATAACTGGGATGGAGATGGAAAGGAGACCGCAACAAATGTTGTGTCTGCTGGAGAGAGTAATTTTAGTGGTATGAGTCATATCTAGAGACATATAGGGTGTGTGAGAGAACCCCATAGAGAGAAAGACAAAGTGAAAGATGAGTGAGACTGTGTGTGTGGTGGTGAAAAAGAAAGCTTAGGTACCTAGTGATACCAGAGAACGGTAGAGACGTGAGAGATAATGAAAACCGTGTAATGTATAATGATAGGGAGAGTGTGACACTTCTCAAGGGAGACGTCGAGAGACAATATTTGCGAAGATAGGAGGAACATGAAGTGAGCGTGCAGGTGAGCTGGAGAAATGTAACATCCCAATTTTTCAATTTGAATGTTATACATAGGTCATCATATGCATATCATATTTTATTTGCTTTTCGTTTGCGATCCGAGAAAATCCTAAGCAACTCAAGGACCCACAGAGAGAGTTGGGGATTTTATTTATTTTCGTATTTGAATTTTCTCAAATATTGAAAATAGGATCATCTTGGTTTTAATAATTTTTCTCTCTGAAATATTTCCGATATTAAAAATACAAGAGAGGAGATAAAATGACTTCTCCAAAAATAAAAGAAATATTGGAGGAAAAATGTTAAAATCAAATAAATATTTTATTTGATTTTATTTGGATTTTTATTCGGAGTTATTTTATTAAATTAGGAAAAAATTGCATTTTTGAAAATTGCATTAGGTCCGGGAAAATTGTTCACTTTGTCCTAAACTTTATTAGAGGACCGTGAAAATTTTATTTTGGAATTTTTGGACTCTGGTTGATATTTCTTTCTATTTATTTACTCCGTCCGTTTAAAAAAAACGCGAACCGCCTTTGGGCCGTGCCCGAGCCGGACACGTCCCGCCGGCCTCTTTATAAGGCGAGGCCGAGGCCGCCTCAGCCCCAAACCACCCCAGCCCACCGAGCCGCCCGAAACCCTAGCGCCGCTGCCTCGAGCACCGCGCCGCCAGAGTTCGCCGCCGCCGCCAGGTTTTTCCGGTTTTTCGCCGGTTTATTCTGGTAAACCCTAGATCCGTTTTTTATCGAGTAGATCGGTTCGGTTTTCTCGGTTCGCCGGTTTAGATCAGTTTTTCGTTTATTTTCAGTTCGGATCTAATTTACGAGCGTTCATTCGTTTAGATCTGTTAACGAACGAATTCGTTCGTTAGTCTCTGTTAGCGGACGTTCGTCCGATAGATTTTTCTTTTTCTGTTTTATTTTCTGCCAGGGACCTATCCATGATTATTTTTATCGCAGATTAGCCCCTGATCTTCAAACCTCACAACTTTTTAACCGTTCGTCTAAATCCAGTGAAACTAACGCCGAAATCTTCGTCTCGAACCCCTCTTTCTAGTTAATCAACTTGAACATGATTTTGACAATTTAAAATTTGGTTTCAAGCAGATTTGAATTCGAACTTCTTTTGATCGTAGTTTGAGTTTCATAGCTCCGATTTGGTTGATTCTTTTTGCAAATCGAAGCTCTTCAGTTGAACTTTCAGATTTGATCTTTCTCATCTGAGTTTTACCCTTGCATCTATGATTGATTGCTTATGTATGCTATTTTTTGCTTGCGATAGAATTCCCGGAGTGCGAAGCGTGCTACTACGAGTCTCTAGGGTTTGCAGATCGTCAGCAAGACAAGTAACACTTTGATCATATCCCTTTATTACCCAGTTTTATGCATTAGCTCTAATCCTAAAACATTGCATGAGTAGGATCTGATTAACATGTGGGTATTGGGAACTAGATGATGAGGTAGAACCTATTGTCCTTTATATCAAACCCTTGGGAGTTACTTCTACGTTATGCTTATACTGCTATGCTATGCTCATAGACGTGGTTTGGTTTGAGAGAATCCATGACAGATGTGAGAGTTGTTAATTAATGGTTAACTTAAGGTGGCTACTTAATACACATCTTGGTGGATTGTTTGAGGCACCCTGGAGCACCCAGTGGTTGTCAGGGCACTTGGAGAATCCAGTATTGTCCTAGGATATCCCGGAGTACTCGTGTGATCATCCTATGGTTCGCCACCCAGGCTCAAAGGGGTCATAAGATTATTCATGCTAGAAACTTCCGTGTGCAGCCTCAAGCCATTATGGGCTCTGGCATAGTTGAGTATGTTGTGTGACCTCTTTCAGTGGTAGGCTAGCAGATGTAGGGGAAAGTAGGTGTAACTGTCTACCCAGAGTAAAGAGCTAATGCTTCTGAAAGATTGTGTCTCGGTCATCCGTTTCTCAAACACCATGTAGTGTGAGAAATCCGATGGAGGAGATCGAGTCTTGTGGGGAAAAGTGCGCAAACCTCTGCAGAGTGTACAAACTAATCATGATTAGCCGTGTCCCCGGTTATGGACATCTTGAGTATCCGGTACTTGAATTATTGATTTGATCTCATCACTCTAAATTAAATTTGTTGGGTTATTAACTATGCTTAATTGGTATTGAGTTGGAGGAACCTTCTCAATGTTTGTCAACCACCATGATAGTTAAATAAAATCTATTCCCTTGTTGTAAGGAAAAATTGGCTTTATGCAAAATATTTAAACTTAGAGCTTTCCACCAGCCATATATGCATGTAGTGATAGCATTTACCTGTTCATTGCTCTACTGTGTTACTATGCCAGCATATTCCATGTGCTGGTCCGTTTCGGGCTGCAACATATCATGTTGCAGACTTTTCAGATGAAGAGTAAGGTGCGCTAGGTCGTTGTCGTGCACTCAGCTATGCCGTCGGAGTTGATGGACTCATTTACCTTCGATGCTTCCGCAGTTATTTTATTTAGATGGCCTTAAGCCATATTATTGTAATAAGTTCTCTTTTGATACACTCAATGTAATAAGTGTGTGATTGCACTCTGTTATAAATCCTTCAAGTACTGTGTGTGTCAGCATTACTGATCCAGGGATGACACTTATGCACAGAGATTTGAGCGTCTGAGGTCGGATCGCTACAAGAAAAGCAAACGATAGCTACATGAAGGAGCATGCGAGAGAGATGGGCGTGAAAGGAGTCAACATAGAAGGGATTCAAATATTTGAATTCTAGATGATGATACATGTAATTCACTCGAACCAAAATTGATCTATCAAACATGCATACTCATATGAATTCACGCGCATCTATGTTATTTAATATGTAGATATTACCGATCCATACATTTTAGTAGAACATAATTTGGTTTAATTTTTTTTTTGAATTCAACCTTATGATTTTGAGATCATTGTATTTGTAAATCATATTATATACATATAAAGGAGCAGAATTCTTTGTTATGCTTTTGAAAGTATATATAAAAAATGATGTATATAGAATTTTATTCCAATCGCAAATGGATCCTGCCCGAACAAAAATAGAATACAAACTGGATTAGAATTGTGTTGGCATGGTAAACGTGCAGTCTTGCTCTGCAAAAATCTGAACGAAGCGGGGAAAGTCGCAGTAACCGCCCGAAACCAAAATATGCAAGATTGAAATTACTGCCTATCCCTGACACGCAAAGCATATCGGCTCGATTTCTATAGGTTTCGATATGGGTAGGTTTGTAATTTCACTCAAACGTGACATAACCGCCTCTCACCCGGATTCATACACGGCGGACGCCAAAACACAGTGTCTCCTCGGCCGAAATCGACTCCCTCCTTGATTCATACACGGTGGGCACCAAAAACAAACTTTCCTCGGCAAATATTTGGTGTATGCGAGATTACCGTCCTATCCCCAACCGACTAATATTGCTGTGATGTAGGAAATTTTAAACGGGGACTAAGTTTGTAAATTTTCTCGCATTTGAGACAAGAGCGCCCTGAAGACATGGTTCCCCCCTTCCTCTCTCCCTTCATTTCCCCATTCGTACTCCGTGGGCGCCAAAACACCCTCTCCGCCCCAGCCTCCTCCGTCTGCCACCCCATCCACCGCCGTCCTCCTCCACCATGCCGGAGCTGATACCCCGACACCGTCGTCCATTACAAGAGATCGACCTTTCTCATCCACGGCTTCGGACCGGGTGAGGGAGTCCTAGATTAGGGGGTATCCGGACAGCCGGACTATATACTTCGTCCGGACTATTGAAGCGTGAAGATATAAGACTCAAGACTCCGTCCCGTGTCCGGATGGGACTCTCCTTTGCGTGGAAGACAAGCTTGGCGATCCGGATATTGTATTTCCTTCCTTGTAACCGACTCCGTGTAAATCCTAGCCCTCTCCGGTGTCTATATAAACCGGAGAGGTTGGTCCTTAGAAGGCCGATCACGACTACAATCATCATAGGCTAGCTTCTAGGGTTTAGCCTCTATGATCTCGTGGTAGATCTACTCTTGTACTACTCATATCGTCAATATTAATCAAGCAGGAAGTAGGGTTTTACCTCCATTGAGAGGGCCTGAACCTGGGTCAACATTGTGTCCCTTGCTCCCTGTTACCATCAGCCTAAGACGCACAGATCGGGACCCCCTACCCAAGATCCGCCGGTTTTGACACCGACATTGGTGCTTTCATTGAGAGTCTCTGTGTCGTCGCTGCGAGGCTCGATGGCTCGTATCATTGTCAAGGACAACATTACCTCTGGGGGAGCGCTGGTTGTAGGCCAAACTCTCCAACTTGGCGGCTTCATCATGGCCGCCCATCGGCAGTTGCGCCGACGATGGCCTCTCGGGTCATCACGCATAACCTCCACATCAATTCGGAATTCACCAAACAGATGGATCCGATAGAGCTATCCTCCCTTAATGAGCTCTTCGATCGCATCGCCGCATTGGGAGTCGCTATGGACTATGACCGGATCGGGCTTAAACCTGACCAAAGGGACATTAAATCCCCGCTGGCCACCCATGAGATAGCGGTAGTGGAGGAACCGCACATGGATTACCACTCAATTTTGAGGACGAATTATGTCCGGATCACCGAGCTCCCTGAGCCGGACACCCGCCCAAGGGAAGACATGACCTAGATCCCGGACTTAGAATCGGGCATTGGGCCGAAGAAATTGGGCATCACCCCGGATCCCGAGCTGTCAGGCTCGGAAGCTCCCATGCCCCTGGGTGCTAGATCGGATCAGAATCCGGATTCAGCTATTCCCACCCACACGGACTTAAACCGTCTCTCCCATATCAGGCAAGAGCCCCAGGAGACAGTACATCGTTACTAGGCCAGATTCCTCCTTGTGCTAAACAAGGTCAAGGACTGCCGCGAGGAGGACGTAGTCTCACTTTTCTGCAAAAACTGCACGAACAAAGGAATCCTTAATTCTATAAGTCACCGTGACATAGTACACTTTGCGGACTTGGCGACCATAGTACAGAAGTACTATGCGATGGAAAGCGCGTGGAAAACCCAAACAGAATTTTGGGATAGTCCGGCTCTCACCAAAACCTTTGTCCGAACAAAACGGGCGAACTCTCGTAAGTCGGCCGATCCAATCCCCAAGAAACCAAAGCCCACCCAAGGGCGGGGAACCCTATTGGAAGAATGGCTCAATAGGCCATGTAAACTCCACAGTACTCCGGACACAACACCAACTCACAGCCTTAGGGCATGTTGGATTCTCCGGCAGGTTGCAAAAAGTGGCGAGGATCTTCTTGCAAGCCATAAAGCAGAACAACATCCCGCCAACAAACACAATACGGTACTAACAGTCTTCGAGACTTTTGCCTCAAACAATAGGCGCAAGCGAGCTCATCAAAGCTCCGCTGAAATTTGCCATGTGGCAAAAATAAACCCATGGAACGACACTGCTATAACTTTCAGTGCCAGTGATGAACCTCGATTCCAGACTATTCGGGCACCAGCCGCTCTGGTCCTTAGCCCAATCATGGACGGCTTTCGGCTCACTAAAGTACTCATGGACGGCGGAAGCGGATTAAACTTGATCTATGAAGAAACACTCAACAAGATGGAAATTGATAAAAGCCGCATTGAACAAAGTGGCACAACCTTCAGGGGAATTATCCCTAGTCGGGAAGCGCAGTGTGCGGGAAAAATCACACTCGATGTGGTATTCGGCACCCCGGAGAATTATAGGTCCGGAGAAATCACATTCCAAGTGGCTCCTTTTAGCAGCGGATACCACGCCCTTCTAGGGCGGGACGCGTTTACAAGCTTTCAAGCTATACCCCATTACGGGTACATGAAGCTTAAAATGCCCGGACCCAATGGAATCATCACTCTAGCCAGTGATCCGGACGTCGCACTTCGTGCCGAAAACAAAACCGCAGCACTAGCCGTGGAAGCATTGTCCGAAGCCCTAGCAGCCGAAGAATTAACAACACTACGGGCCACCGTGGACAGGGACGACGTGATACTCGACAAGCGACCCAAGTCCACCTCATTTAAACCCGCAGACGAGATAGTCAAATTCCAAGTCCATCCAACGGACCCCACGAAGACAGCTTCCATCGGGACACAGTTGAGCCCCGCAATGGACGCTGCACTGCGAGACTTCTTACACGAGAATTGGGACATTTTTTCCTGGCACCCATCGGACATGCCAGGCATGTGGCCGAACACAGCCTCAATATACTAAAAGGATACAAACCGGTCAAACAGACTCTAAGGCGGTTTTCAGAGCCCAAACGGCAAGCCATGGGGGAAGAGCTAGCCAAACTACTCGAGGCCGGATTCATCAGAGATATCAAGCATCCGGATTGGCCGGCAAATCTGGTAATGGTACCAAAGAAGGACAAATCCTGGCGCCTATGTGTCAACTTTAAAGACCTCAACAAGGCTTGCCCCAAGGATCCCTTTACCCTCCCTCGCATCGATCAAATCATCGATAACATAGCAGAACGCGACTCGTTGTGTTTCCTCAACGCATACTCTGGATACCATCAAATAAAGATGGCAGAGTCTGACCAAGTTGCAACAGCTTTCATAACGCCATATGGCCCTTTTTTGCTTCAACACTATGCCTTTCGGGCTTAAGAATGCCGGCGCAACCTATCAACGCATGATTCAAACATGCCTGGAAAAGCAAATCGGCAAAACAGTGGAGGCATACATGAACGACGTGGTCATAAAAACAAGACACGTCGAAACCCTAATAGATGACTTGAGGCTTACATTCGATAACCTCCGGACATACGACATCAAGCTGAACCCGGAAAAATGCGTTTTCGGCGTCCCCTCGGGGAAACTGTTGGGCTTCATTGTTCCCAATAGAGGAACTGAAGTGAATCTGGCAAAAATCCGAGCTTTGTCACAGTTGGCTATACCAACAAACCTCAAGCACATCCAGAAACTGGCTGGATGCGTGGCTGCTTTGAGCCGCTTTATCTCCAGGTTAGGAGAAAAGGCATTACCTCTTTACCGCCTTCTCCGGCGCACCGAACACTTCATGTGGACGGATGCAGCCGCGTCCGGACTGGATGAAATAAAGACCTTATTGGCCAGTAATCCAGTCCTAACAGCGCCAAATATCGGCGAACCTATGCTGCTGTACATAGCTGCAAAACATCAAGTTGTAAGCGCAGTGCTCGTCGTCGAACGAGAGGTTGACGGATACAAATTCCCGCTCCAGAAGCCGGTTTATTACTTATCCACGGTCCTCACCCCATGCAAATCCCGATACCCACACTATCAGAAAATAGCATACGCGGTCTTCATGGCATCCCGGAAGCTACGACACTACTTTCAAGAGTGTTCGATTACGGTGGCCTCCGAAGTACCACTCAATGACATAATAAATAACCGCGACGCTACGGGCCAGATTGGAAAATGGGCCATCGACCTCCTTCTGTTCGACATAACATACAAGCCACGGTGGGCCATCAAGTCGCAAGTACTGGCTGACTTTGTCGCCGAATGGACAGAAGCCGAACTCCCTAAAGAGTACGGCGCGTACTCTAACTGGATCATGCACTTCGACGGCTCCAAAATGCTGGCCGAATTGGGAGCAGGTGTAGTCCTGACGTCTCCCATCGGAGACATGGTCCAGTACGTCCTCCAAATATTATACACAGACTCCAACAATGCAGCCAAATATGAGGCTCTGTTGCACGGTCTTCGGATGGTAGTCTCTATGAGCATTCAACGCCTGGAAGTGCGTGGGGATTCAAACCTCGCAATATCACTAATAAACGGAGACTTTGATGCCAAGGATCCAAAAATGGCGGCCTACCGTAATGCCGTCCTCAAAATGTCAGCTCGGTTCGAGGGGCTCGAATTCCACCATGTGGCTCGAGAAAACAATCAAGCGGCGGATGTCCTCGCCCGCATCGGTGCTAAACGCGACCCTGTCCCACCTAACATATTCCTGGAAAGGCTGTTCAAACCCTCCGTAGTATGGGAAGGGGAGTCCAGCAATACTAGCACGGATCTGAATACACCCCCAGATTCCGAACTATCAGACATAATCAGAGGCTCTACCACCGAAATAACATCTTCGGCCCATGAAATCATGGCTGTAATCGCCCCATGGACTGAGCCTTTCTTGGCCTACCTAAATAGGCAGGAGCTCCCCGAAGACCAAAATGAAGCACGCTGCATCGTCTGGCATCCTAAAGCTTACAAAGTCCATAAAGGGGAACTCTATAAGAAAAGTGCGACCGAGTGCTCCAAAGGTGCATCTCCGAAGAGGAAGGGCGGTAGCTCTTGGCTGAAATCCATGCCGGTCTGGGCATACACCACGCCGCGGCTCGAGCACTAGTCAGCAAGGCCTTCCGTACAGGCTTCTATTGGCCGATGGCCCGAGCAGACGCACATGACCTTGTCCAACACTGCGTCGGTTGTCAGCTCTTTGCCAATCAGAGTCATATGCCCCCTACCGCTCTCAAGACAATCCCCATAACTTGGCCCTTCATGGTCTGGGGGCTGGATATGGTCGGACCTCTTAAAGGGGGAAGCCATAAGAAAAAATACTTACTGGTCATGGTTGACAAGTTCACCAAATGGATAGAAGCCAAACTAGTCAAAACGGCCGAATCTGGACCAGTAATAGACTTCATATCCGGGGTCGTACACCGATATGGTGTCCCCCACAACATCATCACTGATAATGGCTCAAATTTCACAGCCGATGAAGTGAAAACTTGGTGCGGCAAAATGGGCATTAAGCTTGATTACGCTTCCGTCTACCATCCCCAAACAAACGGCCAGGTCGAACGAGCAAATAGTCTCATAATGAGCGGCATCAAACCCAGACTAGTGCGATCCTTGACAGAGTTGGATACGCACTAGGTCGAAGAGCTCGACTCCATACTCTGAGGGCTGCGGGCCACGCCGAATCGCACCATTGGATATACAACATTTTTCATGGTGTACGGCACAGAAGCAGTACTACCCTGCGACATAATACATGATTCGCCACGTGTACGCATGTACTAAGAGAAGGAAGCCGAGTTAGATCGGCAGGATAACTTGGATGCCCTAGAGGAGGAGCGCGACGTCTCAAAAGCCCGCTCCGCATTCTATCAACAGCAGGCTCGACGATACCAAAGAAGAGAAGTGCGGGCCAAAACTTATAATATTGGCGAGCTCGTTCTACGCCTACCGGAGAAGAAGAAGGACAAGCTCAAACCCAAGTGGGAAGGTCCCTTCGTCATTGACAAAGTTCTCACCGGAGGAGCGTACCACTTACGTAATGCATCCGATAACAGACTCGAGCCGAACCCATGGAACGCGGCCAGACTCCGGAGATTCTACGCCTAGCGCCGAACTAAGTGTTCGTCTCCTTACCCCCTCCTTTTTAATTATGCTCCCTCCCTTTTCCTTTCTCGATCTTTTTTCCTCTTCACACAAAGTATTTAATATAGTACGGACTCCCGGATCCTTCCGGCCGCACTATGTGTGTAAGTAATACCTGGGGCTTCCTATACAGAAGCTAAAAATAATTACTCTAATGGCTTTTTGCCCATCACATATGCGTTTCTTTTTCCATATGTGCCTTTTCTTCACCATTATATGCATCGATATGGCTTAAGATGTGGCCAAGCTGGGTTGCCTGGCTCTTGTGTTTATGCCCTACGTACCCGTTAATTCGGCTAGGGCATAAGGGGAGCACCTCTGCGATTGTTACTGCCGGTTCAGCCGGATGTGTAACTCAGACTGGGTGAAGCCGAAAGCTAGCGTCCTTAAGAGAATATTCGGTCGGTGAACAAAAGATGTATTCGTTTATTACAACGTTAATCCCCAGAAGTTTTGCATCCTGCACCCTTGTTCGCAGTCCGGACATGTGCATCGTCGCATGCGTACCCAGGGAAAGGAACCCCTAACGGAACTATTCTCCTTGGAAGATGTTTGTTCAAGCACTAGTTGGGTACTTGTCTGTTCAAGCACTTATGACCCCTACGCCCGGTGTCCATGCATACCCCGGTTCTGAGTGGGTATTCGGACACACCCCGGACTATAGGATCCGGGAGCTGAAGCGAAAAGGTCCGCCATGACAAATGATTTTAATCCGGCTAGGGACTACTTATGTCCATTGAATTACACAGTCACTTGGTCTGACTATATTCCACCTCTATACCGTCCAACAGGCTATCTAGCTTACAATCCTGTTGAGAATACTTTGCGGCTAACGCTACCTGGTCATATACCAGACTCACGGGAATTTCTTGCCCATCTGGCCCCGCCGGTCCCACTTCGGCCATATGGTTCGGGTCCAGCTTGGTGTAGCGCGTCTTCACCATAGCCCAGGCTTCTCTTGAACCTTGCCGGCAGGCTGACATCTTCCACAATCGGAAGCGCTGCTGTGCTCCTTGAAGCATATCCACAAGCTCCCCCATGCCATTCAGCAGGAAGCTTGATGGCCACAAGGCCTGAGCAACGCCCTGCATCACATGCCGAGCTCACTCGTGCAGTTGTGAGAGGTATTGTAGTAAATCGCCTCTAGATGAGGGCATCTCCTCCTCAGGGCGACCCGTTAAAATTCCTACAAGCAAAATCCTTTCAATAAACTTCTGCGCCGAACTATACTACAGTTCGTCTAGGCACTTACCATAAATGTCGCGCCGAAGCCTTTTGTTCTCCTTCACGGAGTCCGCCAACTGAGCGCGGACGTCTTTTAACTCCACATCCAGCTGGGCTTTCGCATCTTGAAGATTTTTCTTCTCCTGCCTAACTTGTGTAAGAATGTGCTCGCCGGCCTTCAGCTGCCTTTTGAGATGTGATTTGTCATCTCTTACGCCCTCCGGATTCACCCCGGGATTGTCTGCAGAATTTTTTGTTAGACTTGTCATATCAGCCATTTACTAACTGGTGCATCTTCGTACAATTGAGACAAATGTTACCAGATGAGGGCTTTTGGGATTCCTCTAACTTGGCAACTGTGGCCCTCAGCTCGACCTTGCACTCCTCCAGCTCCCGAGACAATTGCTCATTCTTATCTACAAGGACCTATGCATAAATTGATCCTTAAAACAGTTGTTTCAACCGTTTCAAGTCTCAGGGGCTAGTGCTACACATGCTTATCAAATTTTCTTACCCGTATATCTTTGGTATACTGGTCCGTCGCTCGGGCAAGCCCGCCTTGAGCAGCTCGGATGTATGCGTGTCCCGAATTGAAGGCGTTAAATGCCTCTTCGGAAAAGATGTTGTTCCAAAGTACGGCCCTTCGGCGCCGGTGATTCATGGCGCTCTCTACTTCGGAATTCGTGGCCGAGAGCATATCCGCATCCTTTGTTGGAGAACTATGCGGCATCGGCCCCGCTCCCGCCTCCACTCTCGAAGCCGGTTCTGGAATCCGGCTGGTGGAGGCGTGACTGGCGGGATCCCAGACATAGTCCGGCTACTCCTCTTCCTGCCGGGACACAAAGGGCGCTGTTATACTTCAAAATACTATAATCACAGGACATGTTTTTGCCTTACCTCTGTAGCGGCTAGTCGACCCTTACCGCCTTCCTCTTGAGCCTGCCCGATCCGGACGCCCGTGGTCGACGAGCCCCTAGGGGCTCGGCCCCGCGTTTCGACCGTCGTCTCTGCTAAAACACGACACTTCAAAGATGAGGCACGACATCTGAAAGGAGTCCTCTTCGAAGGATGGGGTTTTCGACTTGGCTTACACGCGACATACGTAGCAGTCCTGGATAGTCGGCAATAATGGCCACTGAGGCGCCATCGCAGCTCGCTTAATAAAATATCCCGTTGACAAGCTCCACGGTAATATCCGGATCTTCTTCGAGTCCTGGATCTAGGGCCCTTCTGGGGTCCTCTGGCTGCGGGGAGGGGCTGGAGACTCCTTCTACGGCCCTCCTCTATTCCTACTCGGAAATATCGAGGCAGATAATCTTAGCGAAGGACACCACAATAAGTAAAGCGGGGAAAGGAATAACGACTTACCCAGTTTGGGGGGTTGTGCATGGAGAATCCATCCCCCGGTTTGATGTGAAGGAATTCTTCCTCTTCCCCTTTGTATAACTCGGAAAATATCCTTGCCAGAGCAGTGGCGGAGTCCGAACCCTTACGGCCACAGCGGGTGACATCATCTTCCCCGTTGAAGTGCCACACGGGCTTCCCCCGATATTGAAGCGGTTGCACTCCCCACATTATGCATATTGCCATAACCTCGACTATCGTTAGTCCGGATTTGGCCAGTAACTTTATCCTGCTCATCAGGTAATGTATTTCCCTGGTATCCTCCTCTCGGGGGCCCCGGGGTTGCCAGCTTAGATGTGCCCTTGGCGGGGCATTAGTGAACTTGGGGAGACCTGTCCGGACTGGATCCGGAAGGGGAACATTGTCAATGTAAAACCACTCTGAAGGCCAGTTCTTTGGTGCCTTCTTGGGAGTGCCAGATAGGTATCCGGTCTCGGCAATGCGCCATACTTCGGCCCCGCCCACTTGACATAGGGATTCTCCCTGGTTGCGGGGGACAAGGTAGAATAGCTTCTTCCATAACCCGAAGTGAGCCTCGCAGCCTAGAAATAGCTCACAAAGGGCAACGTACCCTGCTATATGTAGTATGGAGGCAGGGGTAAAGTTGTGCAACTGGAGGCCGTAGAACTCTAGGAGCCCGCAAAGGAACGGGTGGATGGGAAACCCGACGCCCCTTGCAGATGCGGGATGAGGCATATTCGCTCCTCTGGAGATGGATTAGGAGATCTCTCCGCCTGTTCCCCGCCGTTATAGGTGGCTATTCTGGCTCGGACGGGGACCATGAACGCCGGTGGGAGAAACCCTTGGGTTTGTAACTCTATCAAACGACTATGAGGAACTGAACACTCTTCCCAGTCCCCCGGCTTGGAGCGAGGAGGGCGAGCAGAAGAGCTGCGACGATCGGCCATGTTGGAATGGTTCTTTCGGAGCGCTCTGTTGGATGCTTGCTCGAGGGAGGAGAGTGAGGTTTGGATCTGAGAATACTCGTCTCTTCAAATAGATGGTCAGCCCGAAGGATTGGAGGTGGCAAATCCAAAAATGCTCCGGCTCCTCGCATTCGCTTGACACGTGGAGATGGTCATTATTGAGGCACTAAAGCCGAGGAGTACAACATTGATGGGATGCCGGACACTATTCGTTGTAACGGGTAATTTGAGTATTCAGAGATGGAACCCGCCTTGCAATGCCGAAGACAAGACTGCGCGCCGGACTCATCGTAATTGAAGCCTGGTTCAGGGGCTACAAAGGGAGTCCTGGATTAGGGGGTATCCGGACAGCCGGACTATATACTTCGTCCGGACTATTGAAGCGTGAAGATAGAATACTCAAGACTCCGTCCCGTTCCGGATGGGACTCTCCTTTGCATGGAAGACAAGCTTGGCGATCCAGATATTGTATTTCCTGCCTTGTAACCGACTCCGTGTAAACCCTAGCCCTCTCTGGTGTCTATATAAATCGGAGAGGTTGGTCCTTAGAAGGCCGATCACGACTACAATCATCATAGGCTAGCTTCTACGGTTTAGCCTCTATGACTCGTGGTAGATCTACTCTTGTACTACTCATATCGTCAATATTAATCAAGCAGGAAGTAGGGTTTTACCTCCATCGAGAGGGCCCGAACCTGGGTAAACATTGTGTCCCCTGCTCCCTGTTACCATTAGCCTAAGACGCACAGATCGGGACCCCCTACCCGAGATCCGCCGGTTTTGACACCGACACCGGGATCCTTGCATCCCGTCCTCTTGCTTCATCCCCGCCGTCGTCCACCTTGTCAGCACTGCTCCTACGACTGCCTCGTCCATCGCCCCCCGCCGCTTCCGTCTACCCTCCTAGATCTGCTTCCACACTGCCAACAGCCATCGCTACCGCAACACCGTCAAATTCTCAACAGATGCATACACGGCGCCTCACCAGAGGCGGTACTCTTTCATATCTGCTCAACTTATTTATCGCACCAAGATAATAGATCGCCATTGCTTTACTCTGATTTCTTTTCCATCACTTGTTAGTTGAAAGCAAACATTGGTTGCGAAGTTGCCTTTGTCCGGTTTGCACCTTCAGATCCACCATGGCATGTTCAACACTATACTCGCAATGCTTATGGTTTTCTCCTGTTATATTCCACACTAGTTAAATGACAGTAGACTAAATTTCGGGTCAATCAATTTTTGAGAGCTCGCCGGAGTTCGGCAGTGTGAAGGAAGGGGCTTGGGTGGGGACGGTGGTTGTGGGGCGGTGGTGGGGCCTCGCCGAATGAAGAAAACTCGCCGCGAGTGGCGGCGGGGGTGGGGGTGGCGGAGGAACACAGGCGGTGGGGGCAGTTTAGGGGAGGGCGGGGGTTCGGGGTCGGTGGTTCGGCAGGTGGCCCGTGTGGTGTTCTGTATGGGAAGAATCAGAGACGAGGAAGAAGAAGGGTTAGGAGACGTAGGATCTTCATCCAACCGCCTGAAAGGGTCGACTGACCCAAATGACAAAAGTCACGCGACTTGCATGCAGACATGCCTTTGTATTCAGTACCATCATCATACCTGCTTAGCACTGCTCCTGAATCCATCAAGCTAAACAACGTGCCAGTCATAATTCCAAACATGTTGCTCAAAGACGAATCTGATATGATGCTGATATTACTAAAACTGATAATGTTTAATTGGTCAGCTAATGTTCCTACTTTACTTTTGAAAAGCACGTGCACCACATGTAGAGAGACAACAGGAAGTTGCATTCTTAATGCACTGTGGTTCATCATGTGTGGGCACTGCGCAACGAACATTTTATTATCCAAAATCTGCTTGCTCTTCTTTAGCATGTTCCTCTTCCATTCTTCTTTAATAAGTACTCTCTCCGTTCCTAAATAGAAGTCTTTGTATAGATTCCACCATGGACTACATATGGAGCAAAATGAGTGAATCTACACTCTAAAATGTACCTGTATACATCTGTATGTGATCCATAGTGGAAATCTCTACAAAGACTTATATTTTGGAACAGAGGGAGTATGATAGTAGTACAGTATATTCCTTGTAGTGAAGATGAGCAGGGACATTTGCAGTGTAGAGGTCTATACAGTCGGTTGTGATGGACACTCTGAACTCGTCGGGCCTCTTTGAGTCGTAGGATTTTGTAAACATAGGAATATGATTTGTAGTGGCCTGCCCACTTGAATCGTATAAGATTAGCAAGGAAATGCGGGGAGCTGTGTCGCCTTTGAGAGTTACACCGATATTAACAGTACCGCACCTTCAATTGAAGAGAGCTAGTATCCGAAGCCTTTCTAGCCATACCGGTAATACTAGCACATATATTCCAGCAAGTTCCACTTTGCTGATTTTACTCCTGATGCTTACGGTTTTCCCGTTATATCTACACTATTATCTGTGTAGCTACTATGTGTCGCACTAGCAGCAGTCCACTCTTGAAGCTAAACAAGACACCAATCATAAGTCCAAAGCTTACTTCTTCAAATACAAATTGTGATATGATACTGATATTAGTTAACAGACACACATTTAATTGGTCAGGTAATGCTCCCACTTGATTTTCCAAATGCATGTGGCCACATATAGAGAGACAGCATGGAATTGCATTTCTTTGGGCGTTGTGATTCATCATGAGTGGGCAACCAACATTATATGCAATGAAGCGGAACCTCAAGAATATGCTTCCTCTTCTGTTCTTTAACATGTTCCTCTTTTGTTATTCTGTATTTAGTACGTACAATATGTTCCTTGTCCGGAAGGGGAGCAGGGACATCTATAGTTAACAGCTGATAGAGCTGGCCTGTACGTGATCGATAGGCTTTCAATTAGTAGCGGCAATACAACACCATATTTTCCAGCCAGTTCCACTTTCCCGATTTATATATCATGGTTATGGTGTACCTCTTTTATGTACACTATGATCTGCCTAGTTGCTGTGTGCTCTTGTTATCATGGTTTGGCAATAAACTCTCTGTACAGTATATTATGAACCTATCATCTGCCAACTATCCTTACTTCTGGAACCTATTTTTTGTGCTTGTCCCAGATTATATTAATGCGCGCACCATATTACAGCACACATGAGCTCTCTCATCAGAATCCAGTGATAGCACACAAGGGTTTACAGGGGCGCCCCTATATTTGAATATCCTCTGCATTACAAAGATAATCTCACTACTATTTATGTTTTCATGGTTCTTAGATATTATACGTAACTATAGTGAATATCAGAATCCGGGCATCAGAATAATATTGTGGAACACTGCAATGACTTACAAAATTGGCACCAAGGCATTGAGTGCCATTCTGTATGCAATGAGACTCATACGCTCCCCACCTATAGATTCTTGTTCAGAATATGATCCTAATGACTATTATAACCTCGAGGAGTCAAAGGCAGATGGCTCATCCTGTTCACCCATCAAGGTGTCTGTTCTAATTTGGCAAGGTTTTATTGATTGCGCGTATCTTGCATATGTTGTCTTATATTTCTTCTACTTTGTTGCACCGCCATCTGCTTAGTTTACTCATCATATATGTCAAGATGCCATGTCCATCCATTATCAATACATATTCCATCTGTCATCATACCATGTTTTTCCGCTCAGATGATGTTCTTGTGCATCAGACATAAAAAGGAAGAGGGTGATTGCCGAACCTAAAGGAGCACCAATAAATTCTTTGAAAAACGTGGTGGTGCCAGAGTTATCAGACAGCACCCCACTTATATTGGCTGTACAACCAGTGACACAAAATGTAGGACCGACTCCAGCAGACAATGCTTTTAATGTTGTTAGGGACTACATGCATATATTCCCATCATGGGAAGATTATAGTGAAGACAAACACCATTTTCACATCTTCCTGTCCCACTTACGTGTAAGTGCTATTATTCATGGTGATTTACATTACATTGTTGTAAGTAGGCGAGGGTCAATCTGGATAGTCATGACGAGCAAAGCTTGCTTGCGCTTTTCAAGGAAGCATTCCAGCAGTATCAGTGTTACCGGAGGAAATCACACTTTGATGGCAAGTCAATAAATGAATTTGCAGTGAAGTCTCCTATGCTAAATTTAGAAGACATTGAATGAAAAAGCTTGTTATACACCGGTCTCGTTCCCAGGATGGGGTACTATCTATGATATCACATGACAATTTGAACTTCTACTTTTTCGCATGTGCCTTACGGATCTTTTTTGCAGGAAATCAGCTCAACAAAGAATTCCAGTTTGAAAAGTACGACATGATATCGCAAATATGCTGCCCGCTGCTTTGCTCTTGTTAGTACCTGTTATCCTGTATCACTGTACTTGCATTCATACCTGGTTCATTATGTGACAACAGTATGCATGATAGCTTGGTTATCAATTGTTCGCTCCAAATTATCTGATCTGTATGAATGGTTACATTAGTGTAGAATATATCCAATGTCAATGAATTTTTTTAGATCTACATTGTTCTTGTAAGTACTTGTTGTCCTTTATCGGTGTACTTATATTGGTAGGTAGTTGTTCATGTACCATCACTCTACAACTTATTTTCCTTTGTGCTCTATTTTCTATGCATCAGATCTATATTTACTCTTACAATAAAGTTGGATAACACCGATGGTCCTGAAGAAGTTTAGCTCTGCATTGCTCTTGGTTGTACCTTTTGCCTGTATTGCTGTACTTACATTTATAGCTACTTGGTTATGTAGCATCACCCTTCATCTTATCTTAAATATTCTCCATTTGTTCTTATATTATCACATATATATTTACTCTTAACAAAATGTAGAATAAAGGCAATGCTTATGAAGAAGATTCTGTGGTAAACTTCTTGAATTGCCCCCCCCCCCATCAGCATGAACAAGGGATTTATAGAGCCTTTCTTCACCAATAATGTAAGTTTGTCCTTCTCAAGCCTTCAAACTTTGTTATGTATATTTGGTTAGGCATGACTGCAACAGCTGTTTATTTTTGGTGTTTGCATCAAATTGCATGTTTAAAGTTTACTATGTAGTTCATAAACAAAAGTTTGTCCTTCTCAATTTAAGTTTTCAGTTGTACAACCAAGTTCCTTCTTCATACCATGTAAATTAAACTATATAGAGGAAGTGATCTTCTTTTGCACTGCATGTATGATTCTGTTCTTGATCCGTAATCCAGTGGTGTGATGAGCCTACCCACTACAACACAATGTCATATTCTGCGATATCTTAACTATGAACAATGTCATATCATTCTACTATTATTTAAACTGTCTCTCTATTTGCCAATCTGAAATGGGATAAATTGACAGCACACTAACCGTTGATACTTATGAGTTCTTGATATGTAATCCAGTGGTGTCATGAAGCTGCCAACTCCTTCACAATGTCATTTCCTGTCATGTCTTAACCTGAACAATACCATATTGTGTTAATGCTATTTTAAACTGTGTCACTTTACTCGTCAGTAAGAAATGTGATGAATTGCAGCACTAATACTTATATGTGCAAAACCTGACATCTGTCTGCTTGTTTATCTTTCAGAGTGAGGAGGATATAAGTGTCAAACAAGCGCAGTCTCATCAGCTTGCTCAGCTGCTTGCGCTACAGCTCCCGAGCAGGGCTAACCTAACTTGAGCTCTATTGAAGTGCTGTCGGTTTTGTATAATATTTTGTCGGCATGTTTATTTGCACTGGTGGCGATCTTTGATGCCCATTGTATGTAATCTATTGTCTGCTTGTGCTTTTTATCATACATGCAAACTTTGATGCCCAGTGGATGTAATATGCTGTAATTTCTTTATTGTATAGTCTAGGTTTTTTCTTATTCATGATGCTGCAGTTATTTTACTGTATATATATCATGTCTTCACAGTAAACCGACCAAACCGTAAAATTATGGTACATAATCGGGCCATCATGCAAATCACTACATAATCGGTCCATTAATAGGCCTAAATGTAAACTGGCCCACTAGTAGATTTGGGCCTCTAATAGGACGACTAAACCGTCGGCCCTATTTTTGCAAGAAAACTCAATGGGCTTTTAGGAGGCTGAAAAGTAGGTTGGGCCTGAAATGTGCCGAACAGCTCACGGGCCGGCAGCAGGCCGAAATAGACCTCGACCCATGATTGTGCCAATCACATCACGGGCCGTTAACATGCCAAAATTGTCTCGGTCCTTGTTTGGCCCAATCAGATTATCAGTGTGAGCAGGCCGTATGCAAACTGGGCCATAGTTAGGCCCAACTATATGATGGGCTTTTAGCAGGCCGAAATAAATATAGGGCCGAAATGTTAAACAGGCCTTTAACAGGCTGAAACTAATATCAGGCCGAATTACTAAATTGGCCTTTAGCAAGTGGGCCCAAAAGTATAGCGTCCAGTTGACGGGCCGAATCTGATATGGGCCATAATTTAGCCTAAAGCCTCTTAAAGGGTCGGGTCTGATCTGAGCCGTAATTTGGCCCAGAACGTGGTAGGCTTTTAATGGGCCGGATCTCATATGGGCCTTTATTGGGCCCGGAACATGGCAGGCTATTAATGGACTGGATGAAATATGGACCAGCATTTGGCCCAAAACATGGCAGCCTGTTAACGGGCTGGCCTATTAGTGTCCTCAAAATCTTGTGGGCCTTTAGCTGGGTCGACCCATTATGGCCGGCGAAATCTCGTGGGCCTTTAGCTGGGCCGGTCCATTATGGTCGGCGAAATCTCATGGGCCTTTAGCTGGGTCGGCCCATTATGGTACGCAAAATCTTGTGGGCCTTTAGTTGGGTTGCCCCATTTAATCTTTATGGGCCGGTCCACGTGTCAACATATCATAGGCGCATCTCGCCCATTGGATGAGTGACACCTGTGCCAACGCGGAGCTGACACGTGGTTCTGTCGGCCAATCAGAATTTTACACATGGAAAATCATCATTGGTCGTGGCTGTTAGCGGGTTATCGGATCTAAAACCGGACCCGGTAGCTTAACGGCGACCCGTTATGATGGATGCCACATGTCGGTCACCCTTGACGAAAGCACTTCCATGACGCGGCATTTATCGTCATGGAAGTGAACACTTCCGTGATGATAATTTTGGTAATGTCATGGAACTCTTCTAAGACAGCACAAGTATGACTATCTTGATTCTGTCATAAAATTGTCATGGATGTACATGCATGACAGAAAATGTGACCTACTGTGACAAACACGTATCATCACAGAAGTGTCTTTTTTTGTAGTGCATACAGTACTCTTCCGATGGAAGTCATTCCTTGACCATGTTGACCATGCTGCGCCGAGAGCACCAGGGCGGTGGACGACGGCGAGGCCTAGGAAGGGGACAATGTGGAGCTGGGGAAGACACGGTAGTGGATGCCCACGCGGAGAGGAGTACAAGGGTTCACTGGTTCGGCTGCGGTGTGAGGCTGCCATCGCCGCAGAATAACAGGGGGTGTGGGTGAGTAGAGGGATGGCCTTGCCAGTGGTGGGAGTAGTAGGGGGCGGTGAGGCCTCCATGGCATCACAGCCGGCCATGGGAGGCAGGAGCACGCGACACGACCGATGCTGGTTTGGGCGACTGGAGCAAGAAGACTAAAGGTGGAAGAAGCACTACGGCCATTGGATGGACATCGTACGGTCACTGGAGCTAGACTCAGTCATGTTGACAAAGTTGACAAAGCCCTCCATCCCCGTCAACTTAGTAGGCCCACAAGTCAGCCTCTCACTATGGTGGGCCCAGCTAGCAGGGGAAGTATTCATTTTTTTGTGCGTAATAAGGAGGCACTTCCTTGCATGCGACGATATAGCTGGTGGGTTCGACCTGTCAGCGGGGGGAATGTTTTTTTCACGAAATACAGAGGCCTTTCCGATGGGTCCTAGCTGTCAGGTGGAGGAACCATTATTTTGCGCGTAATAAGGAGGCATTTCCTTGCGTGCGGCCGTGGACCCAGCTGTCAGCCTCTCCATGTATAGTCCACTTCCGATGGATGTCGTTCGTTAACCACGTTGACCACGCCGTGCCGAGAGCACCAGGGAGGGAACAACATGGAGCCAGGGAAGACTCAGCAGTTGTTTCCCAGGCGGAGGGGAGTATGAGGGTTCACTGCTTCGTCTGCTGTCGCCGGAGAATAACAGCAGGTGTGGGTGAGTAGAGGGATGGCTAGGCCAGCGATGGGAGTAAGGTGGGGCGGTGAGGCCTGCACGACAGCACAACCGGCCGCGGGAGGAGGGAGCAGGCAGTCCTGCCGACGCTTGTTTGAGCGGCTGGAGCGGGAAGAGCAGAGATTGAAGAAGCACGGCGGCCATTGGATGGACATCCAACAGTCACTGCTCTAGTGCGTTGACTAAGTTGACAAGGCGTTGCGTGTGCGTCAATGTTTTTTTAGGAAAGCATACACGTCAACCTGTAGTAGGCGCACAAGTCAACCTTAAATCTGTGGAAAACAGCATACAACCCATCTGCCATTATTTCTAATAATTTAAAGCCCATTTGCTAATTCTTAAGAATTTTTTTGGAGCCCATCTTCTTTTTGTTAGCATTACACCCCATATTGTGGCCACGGTTAAAAAATATACGAAATTTTGCATATTTCAGTGTGGTCAACTATTTTTAATCCCGAAATATCGAGTCACATTCAAACTATTTTGAAAAATAATTACTATAAATATAAAATCCAAATAATTGTCCACGCATAAAAATCAATGGAATTTAAAATCTTGTAATGAAAAAAATTTGAAATTAATTCCTGGTTTGATGTGTTTAAAAAATGTACAACCC
Organism: Triticum timopheevii; assembly: GCA_963921465.1. Taxonomy (NCBI): domain Eukaryota; kingdom Viridiplantae; phylum Streptophyta; class Magnoliopsida; order Poales; family Poaceae; genus Triticum; species Triticum timopheevii. The sequence continues at coordinate 126,788,706 of OY997266.1, read as the reverse complement.
ATTTCTCATTACTGATAGCCCATTTTCTGGGCAAACCGAATAAAACTCTCCTCGTCTTGAAAGATTTGCAGCCCAGCAGGGCTGATAAAGCAAGTAGGACTCGTTTGGGTATTTCTTAAAAAAACAGAACTGGGCTAGCCATTTTCAAGAAAAAAACACAAATGGGCTCATGTTGTGGTAAAATAAATAAAACCTTGGCTAGACGGGCCACAGCCCCCGCACAGCCACGTCGTTACCCTCATCCTTCACTAAAACTAGTATGAATAACAACTACTTGTTCCTAAAAAGTAAATAACAACTGCGCGACCTACTGGGTCCCTGGTGTCAGCCGCTCATTGTGTAATTCTCTCGTTGATTGACTACGTTGACAATGGAGTGAGCCCCAGATGTCCAACCATTAGGAGGAACCATTTTTTGGGGGCTTGTAATAACGAGGCACTTGCTTGCGTATTGCCATGACGCTAGTGGGTCCCTACTGTCATCCTCTCCACGTACAGTCATCTCCTTGTTCCTCTCGGTTGTTGACGACCTTGACAACGCAAGAGGGCAGCGGACTGCGCACGACGAGCGAACCAAGGAGGGGTACGACAACGAGGCCTCAGACGGAATGAATAAGAGCCATGGAACATGCACCGGTCCAGTCGCATGCGGAGGGGAGTACGAGGGTTGACTAGTTCGGGTGCGGGTGCGTGTTGGGGCTGACATCACCGTAGAATAACAGGACGTGTGGGGGAATAGAGGGAGGGACTGGCCAACATTGGAGGGTATGGTAAGGATGCGGAGGCACAGCCAGCCATGGGAGGCGGGAGCAGGTGGAGCCGACAGGGTGGTTTGGTTTGGGCGGCTGGAGGAAGAAGACAAGACATAGAAGATATATGACAGATGTTGGATGTCAATCCAACGGTTGGTAGGCAGAGTTGTTTGTTGACTAGCTAGTAAGTCGACACCACCTTGGATAGGCTATTTTCTTATGGGTCCCAAATGTCAGAATCCAAATCTGTCATGGTCATGCAGCCTTTCCTATGAAAATTTACAGCCATTTGGTGTGCTAGTTCAAAATAAGTTTGTGGGTGCTGGTGGGGGCTAATCACTTGGCTTCTATAATGCACAGTGAGCTCAAGCAGCCGGCAAGAGTGATGTTATTTCCCTTGGTTGGGATTTGTTACAATATTTCACTCTAAATTAAATGAATGGCAAGCCATTTGCCTTGTTTCAAAGAAAATATGGCAGTCACAGCCAAGTTGAAAAGGGCAAGAACATCGAACTCCAGCTTACAAACTGTACAAAAGCACGAGGGTTAATTGTTCATCAGGTTTAGACAAAACCCAGGTTGAAAATGGCAACAACATCTAACTCCAGTACTCTTTTTGGCAGTCACAATCAAATCGATCAGTCAGGTCCATAGAATGAACATCCTGGGTCGTAAAATTTACTGGATTATGACCACAATATGTTGTAAATAGAAGTCCGACACATTCAGAAGCTCCTTTGTCCACCCGAAACTCCTTTTTTTGCTCTTCGACATACCCATCCGTCAAAACCGTGCTTCTGATAAACTTAAGCCTGATGGACAATAGTAACCTCGCATTCAGCAGGAAGAATGTGACAAATCTAGTGTTTGCATGGTTGGCTACATATCGTTCTAGCATTATTGTCTTCAATTGAATGTCATGAGAAGTGAGAAAATCCCGGTGCTTACGAATCCACCGATTGGTTATAACTTTCTTACCCCGTCATGTTGCCTAAATAGACATGAAGATAGAAAATAGTTAAGGTCTAAAAAAAGAGTGTCGAAAGAGCAACAGCTGAACAGTTAATTCTAGTACACTATATGCGGGCTTCCAATGTGCGTAAAATTATCACCTTTATATACAACTTCTCCATACATGGGAAGCATTGCAGCAAGCCAATAATCTTGTTCAGATCAAAACTATTAATCTGGATATATAAGATCTTGACAGAATCTAGCACCATTGATAGGCTATCCATGGAGAAACTCTTCATTGAGCATATAACATAATACTAGTACAAAATATGTACTCCAAGATGATATATAACTTATGCGCAGAAATTTAAAATGCAGCTTATGGCTACAAGTGTAGATGATAATATAAAGTACTTGAAGAACTGTGGAGCCAAACACCATCTTGAAATGAGCACAGAGATCATGTATTAGACCCAAGGTATCCAGTTTAGGCGCAGAGAGGACGGTTATTTGCGACAGTGAATAACTAGAATCAAGGATCAACCTTTGAAGTGAAGGGGCATCTTGGATGATGAGCTGCCTTCCGTCAAAAGAAATTTCTAATTCTTACAAGGTTAGGCGACTTTATTTGGAGACAACCGATTCTAACTGTGAAAACAAGCACCAAGCACTCCAGGGCAGGGCAACTGGAGTGGATGATGTTGTGCAATGAGGCCTCCGATATATGAACCCGCACAAGTGAAAGTTTCTTGAGAAATGGGAGAAGGTTTAGTACCAGATTGTCTGGTAGGTAGCACAACGCAAAGGTGGCAGTGTGGAGAGAGGAGGAAAACCGCGAGATGGCCATCTGTGCTGAGGGCACAAGTACATGGCGTTCGGTATCTGGTAGGTGATTTCCAGGGGAATAGTAGAACTCAAGCAGCTATAGTTCTATGAATTCAGGGGGTTTCAGCCAGGTGTCCACCATCCAGGGCATGGTATGCTTGCGTAGGTAGCATGACGGGATGCAGGGGTTTGAACGGAGCCCTGGTGGGAGGAGATGATGGCTCTGGGGATTTCAAAATTATTGTAGAGAGATAGCTGACAACAGTCGATATTAAGGGGCACGACATGCCATAGAGGGCGCCACTGAATTGAGGGGACTTGGGTGTGGCAGCCTTGGTGGTGAGAAGCAAGATGATCTCCCCAAGGTCGGCGTCCGGGAGATCGCTGATGCGGTCCACCCAAGATTCTACGGGTTCCTGGGATCCGGTGGGGGCGGGGTCACCGCTTCTCCCCGCACTGCCGGCTGTAGGATCTACAAGAGGCGTCGCCACTGGCGGAGCCTCATCTTCTTGGTGCTGGGGTCAGCCAAATCCATTTTCCTCAAGGGCGTCGCGTCGCGCTCACAGATTTGAGCAGAGTTACGAATGACGAGCCTAGTTGTAGTGCGAGTGAAGAAGAAGGGGAACGAGGGTTTTTCTGTAGTAGTGAGGAAGAAGGGGAGCTGGCATTTTCTGTAGGAGTGAGGTGAGGAATTTGGGGGTACGAGTGCAGCGAGCTGACATGAGGTGGGTGGGAGTGAGGAGGAAGAAGAGCACCCAGTTTTTTTGGGGGGGCGGTGTGCTGGGTGTGGGTAGCGCCTCTCATTAAGTAAATATATGGGCTTTTGAATTGATTTTATTATTTACTAGGGTGGATGGGCTGTTTTGTCTTGGGCCCAGAGAAACAATTAATACTAGTACAGTGGAGACACACTCTAGAGCTACCCAGAAAACAATTACTACTAGTACAATGGATACACTACCGCTTCTGGCTCCTCCTAGGTCATCGAAACATCTCCCTCTAACGAATGTCGTTTTACTTTTGTTCACCGACATGCAGGCCTTCAGCGCGGGGGCCCAAATGCCATCCACCAAATTAGAAGGAAGTATGCACGCAGAGAGTCACCTCGTCGTAGGGCAGAAGTAACGAGCCGTCATATCACAAAACCCCACCTCCCCGCATTTTAAGTTTGACGGATGAAGCAACCATCATTTCACTCTTCGCTGAATCCCCTTCTCCCTCACTGTCTTCAAGAAATCCAACACTTGTGTATACCACTGTTCTTCTCTCCCAACAAAGGGAAGGTAAGTGGATCCGTGATGTTGGTATATTTTTTTTAGAGAAAAAAAAAGAACTTTTGCAAAGCAGTAACCGATCCTCGCTCTATTTTTTGTTTCATTGTCATAGCGATTATGTTTTCCTTTCAGCGGTCGCCTAGTATTCGTCAGTTTCATGATGGACCAAGCAGAACCAGGCAAAGATCTGCTGATATTGGAGCAAACGCGGGAGGCTGATCCCCATGAGATAGAGAGCTCCAAGAAGATGGAGGCAGCCACCGAGCCGACCCCAGATACGCTCACGACCACTACTAAGATGGTCAATGCCCCGTTTGAGGTTACAGCCCCCATGGGCCCGCAGGAGCAGTTTCCCCCCTTCGAGGATGTGTCCCCCCCCCCCCCCCCCCCGCTGAGCTGCCTGAGGTTATTTTTTCTTTGCCGATCTCGATTGTGGTTTTTCATCTAAGTATTTGGTGATGAATAATGCAAAATTCTATTAGCTTCGATGCCATGCTATACATAGTGGTTTAAATAACTTGTGTTTCTTATATTGGAAAGAAATTCAGAATTTCTTTCTGTTTCAATTAGAGCCCTGATGCAGACAAGGATTGTGTGGTCATACATGGCACTCGCAATTGAAGTGGATGACCTGAATATACGCACTGGGAAAACAGAGTTCTTAGGCTGTTGGATCCTGGAAGCCATTTGTGCTTCTACCGATGTCAAGTTGTATTCCAGCCTCACTGTTGTCAGGCGTGTTGTCCAGGGTGTACTGAAGCACAAGAAGTCCAAAGCTACTCCTTCGTTTATGAGGCATACTATTCTTATCAAGCTTACGCAGGAAGATGGCGCGGCATGCCTCCACAAACAAGTTTATGAGTGGCAAGGACACAAGGTTATCTTCATGAAGGTTCACAAGATTGAGCTGCTACCGGACGCCCTCGATGATGTTCATGGCAAGGTCCGTCTTGTGTCCAACCCAAATTAGATCGAGACATGAAATAGTTGCCCCGGCTAGTGTTTAATAGTAGTTTGGATTGTGTCCAATTATCCAAACCTTGCCTATTATCGAGGCCTCTGGTCTAGTACTTTGTTTGAATCTGTCTATGGGAACTGCTGCTACTTTTGTGTGCCCGTGAATCATGTGAGAACCATCATAATTGTTGCCGAACCAGATGCATCCTCACTAGTTTTTTCACAAATATGGCATGGTAAGACCTAAGTTGTCATGGTATATCATACGAGCAGTGTGTGTTTGATGAAATAGAGTACTCGTTCAAGAACTAGGCACCGACGTATACATAAGTACTTGTAAACACTTTTGGTGCTACCCCACTTGTAAGAAGTTGTGCAAAACACGACACATTGGCTCAACTCGCTTCAACACTAGGCTATCAACCAGCTAACAATCAATAATCTGTTGGCTGACATATAAGCAACTACGTATCTTGTTACAGTGGTTCATGCAGTTAACTGAAGCCACAATGTAAATTCCAAACATTCACACGCTAGTCCAGCATTCATGTGGAACACTCACATTAAACACGGCTTCATAAAAAACTTGAAAAGCATAAGTTAAGAAAATTTATACATCTCAATGATTCATAGAACATAAAAACATATACTAGTTCACACCAAAAGACAAAGTTGTGAGAAGGTTTACAAATCAGGAAAAATCAAGCAAGGCTTCTCTGAGCAAAGGGCCTCTCAGCTGTTGGATTCCAGGCTCCGCAGACCCTAGTGAGGTTCGAACACAAGAGTGCGTGCGAAGAACTCAACTTCCTAACCAATCGATCTGCCAGACTTGCGAACTAGCTAGATGAACTCAAACAACACAACACAGCAGTTTACCCAGGTTCGGACCACCTTGCGGTGTAATACCCTACTCCTGCTTTGTGGTGGATTTGCCTCGAGGGGCTGAGGATGAACTAGTACAGTGGTCGAACAGCCTCAGGAGGTGAGGTGTTCTTGTGCTCGATGAGCTGGTGGGTGTTTAGATGATCTGAATGACTCGTCCCCCCCTATGGTGGTGGCTAAGTCCTATTTATAGTGGCCTTGGTCCTCTTCCCCAATATAGGCGGGAAGGGATCCCACAACGGCCAAATTTGAAGGGGGACAACTAGTACAAGCTATCCTAACAAAAGTGGTCTTCGCCTGCAAAAGCCTCTGGTCGTGATGCCATGGTGGGCCCAGCGATGACCTCCGTCCTGACTGTCCTGGTCTTGTTGCACCAGAATGGAAACCTTTGCTTGATTCCTTGGGACTCGGCGTCTGCGGTTGCCTCCTTAGCACCAAAGTGGAAACTGGCACACTGCGCCCGCTGGTGCCTGCCTAGCCTTGGTCGTCATGGCTCACGTCATATGAACCTCACGAGGTGCAGTTTGCATAGATATCCCCGCTCCTAAGGAGCCAGCCTGGGGAGGCCGCCCCCCAAGGAGGTCTTGGTGTCATCTGCCTCGCGAGGCTTGGATCCTCGCGAGGGTCTTGATGTTGTTGCTGGGCCGTACCAGGCTGCTGGTGAAGCCACGCCGTGGGCCGCAGGCAGGCAAGTTTGGGTACCCCTGTATCCAGAACGCCGGCAGTAGCCCCCATGCACAAGGTGCGCTCGTACTTGGCTTCGGAGCGAAGCCAAAGGGCAAGTGTGGAGCGCCGCGGGCCCCAACTTGCTCCAAATCCCCTTCTCCTTCCGTCCGGAGAAAACCTCCAGATACACCAAAACTCACCCAAATGCACAACCGATGGCCGCTGAGAAGGCAAAATCCTCTATCGCGGCCGGGCATTAGGCCTCCTGGTTCGAGTCGGCCCTGAGTGCGTCCAACATCACCGAAAAGAAGCACCTCGCCACCGTGCTCCAACTGGCGGCCGACTGCAGCAATGAGAGGGGGGAGACGGTGCTCCTGGTCGGTTCTGTCAACCCGGAACCCTTGGGTGACACCTTCTACCCCTTTTTCCAGCACAGCGTCTTCGCAGGGTTGATTCCCCCTTTCTCCGACTTCTTCTATGCCGTTCTTCGCCACTACAAGCTCCATGCCCTCCATCTTCACCCCAACTCCATCCTCCTCCTATCGATCTTTGCTTTTTACTGTGAGGCATTTCTAGGGGTGATGCCTTCCGTGGCGCTGCTCTGCCACTTCTTTTACCTTCGAGTTAATGGTGCCTAGTGCTTGGGGTGTGCCACCTTTGTCACGGCCAATGGCGCCAACGCAATATCGCGGGCCGAGAAGAAGGTGGAGGACTTCAGGAACAAGTGGATCTTCATGGACGCCAAGTGTTCCCACCCTCGGCTGAGGCTGCCGACCTCGCAGCCAACGCCCCTGGAAGGATGGGCGCACGAGAAGCTCACCGATCCCAGGGCGGAGCTGCTGCTGGAGAAGATGGCGGTAGTCCTGAAGACTGATGACCCGAAGGCGGAGAAGCTGACGGGGGCCATGATTGTTATGGAATTCCTGATGCAGTGCCTAGCACCGCCCTAGTCGCATTCGCGCTCCCTGCGGATGTTCAAGGGCGCAGGAGACGGCCTTCAGTTACTCTCGGATGACCTGTCCAAGGAGGAGCTGGACAAGATCGTGTGCGCCCTGCTCGGGAAGGATCAGGGCTGCCCCCAGACTCCCATCTTCTGCAGTACCGTCGCCCTGACGGGGAGAAGATCACCAGTGCCATGCCCGTCTTCGATGAGTGCGAGCTTGTTCCTCTGGGGCCTACCTGTCCCCTGGGCTCCATAGTGCCGGTGTCCTCTGGCGAGTCCGGCCAGGAGGAGGGGGCAGACCCGGAGGCGACCCAGGAAGGGGCGGGGGAGACTTCCCCTCCGCGCCAGACCCATCTCCTCCACGTCCTCTCTGATGACGACGATGCCGATGAGTATCTAGTCAGGGAGTCGCCGCGCTCCGCCAGGGTCACCACCAGGTCCAAGGGCACACCTCTGAAGAAACCGAAGTGGGGTCCCAAAGAAAAGCAGGTCGACGCTGATCTCTCGAGGCGATACCTCTGCCTCTTCGCCAGCCACCACCATCACCGAGTCAGCTGTGCGCCCGCCTGCCCCTGAGGCTCGACGGCTCCCATGCCCACGAACCTTACGGGCCTCACGCTCCTAGAGAGGACGAGGGATTATGTCGCCGCAGACCAATAAGTGCGTCGTCTTGTCTTTGCTTCTTGCCTTCGTCTTGGTGTCTTGACGTTTGCATCTTCCGTGGTCAGGCCAACGCCAGCGGCGAAGAAGAAGGAGGGGGCCAGAGCCACCGAGGCTAAGACACTCGCCGCGGCCGCGCCACCTCCGGCATCGAAAGGCGGGGCCCATCGACATGCCCCCGCAGCTGGGTTATCGTCTCGAGGTTTGGGGGCTCGGCCTCAGGAGGAGGCGATCGCCTAGGCCGGGCCGACTCGGGAGGCGCCCGTCCTCACCTCTCCTACTGAGGTCTCGAAGGCCTCGGAGCCCCCTGCCCTCTCTGTTGTTGTTGCCTCGCCGGTCCTACTGTCGGCACCGTCTCCTTCCCTGCCCATCACGCCGCTGATCCATGGTTCTTCTGCCGCACCTGGTGCCTTAGAGGAGACTCTTTCCGCGCTGAACCAGCTTCGTGACAAACTTCAAGGTGCCAACCAACGCCTGGCGTCTGATACATCTCCAACGTATCTATAATTTATGAAGTATTCATGCCATGTTTACAACAATTTTATATGGTTTTGGTATGATTTGCATTGAACTAACCCGGACTGATGTTGTTTCCAGCAGAACTATCGTGGTGTTGTTTTTTGTGCAGAAATAAAAGTTCTCAGAATTGGATGAAACTTTTTGATGATTTTTTTGGGAACAAAAGAGACCCTCGAAGCTTTGTGGGAGGGCCAGAAGAGCCACGAGGAGGGCACAACCCACCAGGGCGCGCCTGGTGGGCTGTCCGTGCCCCGGTCAGTTGTGCTCACCTCGAGGCCCATCTTAGCGTGAAACCAACGCCAAAAAATCCTATAAATAGAGAAACCATCAGGGGTAGCCCTATATCAGAAGTTCCACCGCTGCGGGCCTCTGTAGCCACCGAAAACCAATCTAGACCCGTTCCGACACCCTGCCGGAGGGGGGAATCATCTCCGGTGGCCATCTTCATCATCCCGGCGGCCACCACGATGAGGAGGGAGTAGTCCACCCTCATGCTTCACTCAGATTATTTTGAGAGATGAAAATTTTTATGCTCATGTTCTTCACTTAAATTTATTTGAGCTTGTCAAAAGCAATTGCAACATATGAAACTAGTCCCAAAGTGATAGATATCCAAGAAGGATATAATAAAAACTTTCATGAAGATCATTGGACAAAATAAACTTGATTCCTTGTAATAGTTTTGAGATATGATGATATGATATGTGAGTCATGTTGATGAGTAATCATGCTTTAGTAAGAATATTGGTGTTAAGGTTTTTGATTCCCTATGCAAGCACAAAAGTCAATAGTTATGCAATGAAATTACATCCTACTTGTGGTGCATCATTTGGTGTTAATTATGCTCAATGCTCGCTTATGAGATGTTTTGTTTCTTGGTTGGTCGCTTCTCAATCTTTTGCTAGACTTCATTTTGCACTAAGTATGATCACTACTTGTGCATCCAAAATCCTTTAAACCAGTTTTGCCACATGAGTCCACTATACCTACCTATATGCGGTATTATTTTGCCGTTCCAAGCAAATTTGTATGTGCCATCTCTAATTTTCAAAATAAATTTCTCTTTTGTGTGCTCGTACCGCTCGTGAGGCGGTGAGGGGTGGCTGATATTTTCCATGCTAGATGTGTTATTCTCACGATGAGTGTTTATTCACCTGCCATTGCACGAGAGTAAGGCAAAGGTATTAGGGATGCCCAGTCCCGAAATGAAAAATAAATTTTCTTTATGTTGTCAAATAATAAATTCCTTGGAAGTATTGGTATGGAGGGCAATCATGGATTCGGCTAGCCATGGAAAGTGAAAGTATGGTGGAAAAAGGAATAAACTTTATTTTCTGTTTGGGAACCGCCTATGATATATCTAGCATGGAAAGTGTGGAGAACTCTAAGTCGTTTTCGTTGGTGGGAAAAGTATACCTCCCAAAATGTTTTTATCTCTAAGTTTTTCGCTTTGAGCTCTGGCACCTCTACAAATCCCTACTTCCCTCTGCGAAGGGCCTTTATTTTACTTTATTCAATTTTTTATTTTTTATTTGGGTCTCCTTCTTCTCTTAAAAAGCACAAACTAGGAGGCACTATGATCGTACTTGAGCATTGGGTGTAGCTAATATGCGAATGTGTTTCATGAATGGATCAATGTTTGAGCATGATGGGCTAGGGATAACTTATTTTAAGATTGATATTTTGAAAGACATGGTTGCTTGTTGATATGCTTGAGTATTTAATTCTCATGTCAAAACTAGACTATTGCTTTGAACCATATAGAAGTCCAAATGTCCATGCTACAAAGAAAAGAGTATATGATGAATTTGATAGTTAGCAGCCCACAAAAAAATTTACGTTTTCAATTGCTACTTTATCATGATAAGTTTTATGAGAAAGAGTTGCTGTTATGATGCTAGGAAAAGTGATTGAAATTATCATTGATTAAACTTATGCACTTTGCTAGCATTCACACTTCATAAATTATTTCTTTTATCATTTACCTACTCGAGAAGAGTAGGAATTAAGCTTGGGGATGCTGATATGTCTCCAACGTATCTACAATTTATGAAGTATTCATGCCATGTTTACAACAAATTTATATAGTTTTGGTATGATTTGCATGGAACTAACCCAGACTGACCCTGTTTTTAGCAGAACTATCGTGGTGTTGTTTTTTGTGCAGATAAAAGTTCTCGGAGTTGGACGAAACTTTTTGATGATTTTTTTGGAACAAAAGAGACCCCCGAAGCTTTGTGGGAGGGCCAGAGGATCCATGAGAAGGGCACAACCCACCAGGGCGCGCCTGGTGGGCCGTCCGTGCCCTGGTGGGTTGTGCTCACCTCGAGGCCCATCTTAGCGTGAAACCAACGCCAAAAAATCCTATAAATAGAAACCATCAGGGGTAGGCCCAGATCAGAAGTTCCACTGCCGCAGGCCTCTGTAGCCACCGAAAACCAATCTAGACCCATTCCGGCCCCCTGCCAGAGGGGAGAATCATCTCCGGTGGCCATCTTCATCATCCTGGCGGCCACCACGATGAGGAGGAGTAGTCCACCCTCGGGGCTGAGGATTTGTACCATTAGCTATGTGTTTAATCTCTCTCTCTCTCTCTCTCATGTTCTTGAGATGTCACGATCTTGATGTATCGCGGGCTTTGTTAATGTAGTTGGATCATATGGTGTTTCCCCTCTCTATCTTGTTGTGATGAATTGAGTTTTTCCCTTTGAGATTTTGTTGTTATCGGATTGAATACTTTTATGGATTTGAGAACAATTGATATATGTCTTGCAATTGAATACTCGTGGTGACAATGGGGTATCGTATTGATTCACTTGTTATATGTTTTGGCACTCAACTCGCGGATTCCCGAGGTGACATTGGGGTAATCTATGCATAGGGATCGATGCACGTTCTTGTCTTTAGTTTCTCCGGTAGAAATCTCTGGGCATTCTTTGAAGTTCTTTGTGTTGGATTGAGTATTATGAATATGAATTTGCTTTGGTGTTATTTTAGTACGAACTCTAGGATAGATCGAACGAAAATAATAGCTTTGTGTTATTTTAGTACGAACTCTTGAATAGATCGAACGAAAATAATAGCTTTGAGGTGGTTTCGTACCCTACAAACAATTTATTTTTATGTTCTCCGCTAGATATGAACTTTGGAGTGATTCTTCATCGCACGTTGAGGGATGGTTATACGATCCAATTATATTAGCATTGTTGAGAGATTGCACTAGCAAAAGTACGGACCCTAGGCCTCATTTTCAAGTATTGCAATACTGTTTTTGTGCCTGTTTACTATTTTCTACCTTGTTGTTTTTATTTATTAATATTATAAAAATATATTTCTACCATCAATATTACACTTTTATCGCCATCTCTTCGCCGAACTAGTGCACCTATACAATTTGCCATTGTATTGGGTGTGTTGGGGACACAAGAGATTTATTGTATTTGGTTCCAGGGTTGTTTGAGAGAGACCATCTTCATCCTATGCCTCCCACGGATTGATAAACCTTAGGTCATCCACTTGAGGGAAAATTGCTACTTTCCTACAAAACTCTGTGCTTGGAGGCTGAGGGAGTCCTGGATTATGGGGTCCTCGGGCGTCTGGGCCATGTGACCTGGGCCGGACTGTTGGGCCATGGAGATACAAGATGGAAGGCCTTCCCCCATGTCCGGATGGGACTCTCCTTTGCGTGGATAGCAAGCTTGGCGTTCGGATATGTATTTTCCTTTCTCTGTAAACCGACTTTGTACAACCCTAGGCCCCTCTAATGTCTATATAAACTGGAGGGTTTAGTCCGTAGAGGCATTCATAAATCTTACATGCTAGACATCTAGGGTTTAGCCATTACGATCTCGAGGTAGATCAACTCTTGTAACCCCTATAATCATCAAAGTCAATCAAGCATGAAGTAGGGTATTACCTCCATTAAGAGGGCCCAAACCTGGGTAAACAATGTGTCCCCTGTCTCTTATTACCTTCGATCCTCAGACGCACAGTTCGGGGCCCCCTACCCGAGATCTGCCAGTTTTGACACCGACATTGGTGCTTTCATTGAGAGTTCCACTGTGTCGTTAGCAGAAGGATTGATGGCTCGTTTGATCATCAAGAATGATGTTGTTTTCGGGAGACCTTCCTTCCCGGTCAACTTTTCGTGTTCGGTGGCTTCGCTTTGCGCGCCGACTCAGTTGGTCGCCTCGAGCAGATCGACAGCTATGCCCCTGGTCATCAGATTAGATTCAGGAGTCTGAATTATGTCGCTGATATCCGAGGAGACTTGATCTTCGAAGGGTTCGCGGCCTCAACCACCGCTCTGGCCTTAGATTCGGAGCAAACCACTGGGTCCAAAGAGGGGAGCTTGGAGCCCACCGGACTCTCTGCAATTATGGAGCTCACTACCGTAGATCCGGAAGGGACGGTGTCTTCGGCCAGGCCGGAGTCAAACCGGATTCCCATTACCACTGGAAAGCCGGGCTCGTCCCTGGTCGCTAATTCCGAACCCTCGAGGTCTACAACGGGTGAGCACGGCCAGGAGGCTTCACCCCGCCTACCACCAAAGACTTTTGTCTCCCCACCCAATCTTCGCTCTTAAGCAAGGCTCTGGATTTAATGCGATCCCTCGCCATTACAGAGGAGTCACTGTCGAACTACGCCCAGCCCATACTAGGGGCTGAGAGCAGGGAATTTTACATCCGACCCACCACCCACTTCATAGCCACTTTGAGGACTTAACCGACATGCTTGACTGCGCCTCCGAAGACATCGACGGTATGGACGACGATGCCGGAGATGAGCAAGGACAAAACCCGCCGTTCACCGAATGATGGACGGCCACGTCCACATATGACGTGTACATGGTTGACACCCACAAAGAGGATGACGGCGATGGTGGGAATGATCCAGTCGAGGACAAGCCTTCTGAGGCACCACCAATGCATCGGCGTCAGCAGCGCCGCTCGAAGTCGCATCTCGAAAAAGGTAGCAATGCCGGCACCGGAGATAATAATACTCCCGAGAATGCCGAAGACCAAGAAGCCCCCGTCAAACCAACATCCGAACAGGATGATTGGGAGGATGGGCAAGTTAACCCTGACGAACCGGTCGGGAACAAGGACTCGGAGGATAGCAACTATCTACCACTCTCCAAGGATGATGTGAGCCTCGACGACGAAGATTTCATCATGCGAGAGGAACCCCTCGAACAAGATTTCTTTAAGCGCCAGCTAATCGCAACAGCGAGAAGCCTAAAAAAGAAGTAGCAACAGCTCCAAGCCGAACATGATACGCTTAATGACAGATGGACCAAAGTCCTGGCAGCTGAAGAATATGGCCTTGAACTCCCAACAAAGAGCTACCTGAAGGGCAAGCTGCTACCCCAATTCGACGATGAGGCCCTGGAGCCTATACTGCCAACGTGTAATGCTGTGGACGAACCTGACTGACCACCACGTGGCTGGGACAGAGTGGCAACTCAAGCCGAACACCAGCCTGCACCATGCTGCCGTAGAGGCAGGAGGGCAGCAGCCCTAGGATACACTTATGACCTACGACAGGACCTGGACAATAGAGTAGGCCAAACCAGGTCAATCTATGGATCAAGGGGGCGTGCCCCAATGCGAGAGGACGGCCATCAGTCCTGGCACGATAGGCATAACCTCACCCGGGCCGGAAACCGCATATGGACTCCATCCGAATTGCGTCGGGACGTCGCCCGATATAGAGGCGCCGCACACCCCTTATGCTTCACCAATGAGGTAATGGAGCACCAGTTCCCAAAAGGGTTTAAACTCGTGAACATCGAATCCTACGATGGTTCGACAAATCCCGCAGATTGAAGATTTTCTTCTCCACATTCACATCGCTCGCGGTGACGATCTACATGCCATCAAATACCTCCCCCTAAAACTTAAGGGACCAGCACGACACTGGTTAAACAGCCTCCCAGAAAACTCCATTGGAAGCTGCAAAGATTTGGAAGACGCCTTTAGAGACAACTTCCAAGGTACTTATGCCTGGCCATCGGACGCCGATGACCTTGGTCACATAGTCCAGCAGCCCGGAGAGTCGGCCTGGAAGTTATGTACCAGGTTCTTAATTAAAAAGAACCAAATTGTGGACTATACGGACGCCGAAGCCCTCGCAGCCTTCAAACACAGCGTCCGGCATGAGTGGCTTGCCCGACATCTCGGCCAAGAAAAGCCGAAGTCCATGGCAACCCTTACCGCACTCATGAGCCGCTTTTGCGCGAGCGAAGATAGCTGGCTAGCCCGAAGCAGCAACAGTACCAGTGACCCTGGCACTTCCAAAGCCAGAAAAGGCAACGGTAGGTCCCCACACAACAAACACAAGCGTCAAAGCAACAGCGCGGGTACCAAAGATACGTCAGTCAACGCCGGATTTAGTGGCTCCAAATCCGGTTAGCAGAAGAAACCATTCAAAGGAAACAAAGACGGTCCATCTAGCTTGGACCGAATACTCGATCGACCTTGACTGATTCACGGCACCCCTGACAAGCCTGCCAACCATACCAACAGAAGTTGTTGGGTCTTTAAACAGGCCAGTAAGTTAAACACCGAACATAAGGGGAAAGGGTCACCCAGCGAGGACGACGATGAAGAACCTTGCCCGCTGAACACAGGGGGACAGAAGAAATTTCCCCACGAGGTAAAAATGGTGAATATGATATACGTTACACATATCCCCAAGAAGGAACGCAAACGTGAGCTTAGGGACGTCTACGCCGTAGAGCCGGTCGCCCCAAAATTCAACCCATGGTCAGCTTGTCCGATCACCTTCGATCTAAAGGATCACCCGACCAGCATCCGTCATGGAGGTTCGGCTGCTTTGGTCCTCGATCCAATTATCGACGGGTTCTACCTTACGCAGTCCTTATGGACGGCGGCAGCAGCCTTAACCTGCTTTATCTGGACACTATCCGCAAAATGGGTATTGATCCATCAAGAATCAGGCCCACGAAAACTACCTTCAAAGGAGTAATACCTGGTGTAGAGGCCCGCTGTACGTGCTGAATCACATTGGAAGTCGTCTTTGGTTTGCCGGACAACTTCCAAAGCGAAGACTTGATCTTCGACATCGTCCCTTTCCGCAGTGGCTATCATGCACTGCTTGGACGAACTGCGCTCGCCCGCTTCAATGTGTTCCCGCACTATGCTTATCTAAAACTCAAGATGCCTGGACCACGCGGCATTATAACAGTAGATGGAAACATGGAGCGCTCCCTCTGTACTGAGGAGCACACTGCCGCCCTTGCAGCAGAAGTACAGGGTGGCCTATCAAGCCGAATACTACATCGGCAGTCAAGCCCCCGGACACTGTCAAACGAGTCTGGTCTACCCTACAGAATTACAGTCCAACTCGTCAAGAGCTAGATTAGCAATTCGGCCTTTGTCACAGCCCCAATCGGATTGCGGCATATGTACCGCGCATACATAACTACTAAAGTAAATATGCCCTAGAGGCAATAATAAAGTTGTTATTTATATTTCCTTATATCACGATAAATGTTTATTATTCATGCTAGAATTGTATTAACCAGAAACTTAGTACATGTGTGAATACATAGACAAAACAAAGTGTCCCTAGTATGCCTCTACTTGACTAGCTCGTTTATCAAAGATGGTTATGTTTCCTAACCATAGACATGTGTTGTCATTTGATGAACATGATCACATCATTAGGAGAATGATGTGGTAGACAATACCCATTCGTTAGCTTAGCATTATGATCATTACAGTTTCATTGCTACTGCTTTCTTCATGACTTATACATGTTCCTCAGACTATGAGATTATGCAACTCCCGAATACCGGAGGAACACTTTGTGTGCTATCAAACGTCACAACGTAAATGGGTCATTATAAAGATGCTCTACAGGTGTCTCCGAAGGTATTTGTTGGGTTGTCATAGATCGAGATTAGGATTTGTCACTCCGTGTTTCGAAGAGGTATCCCTAGACCCTCTCTGTAATGCTCATCACTATAAGCCTTGCAAACAATGTGACTAATGAGTTAGTTGCGGGATGAAGTATTACGGAATGAGTAAAGGAGACTTGCCGGTAACGAGATTGAACTAGGTATGATGATACCGACAATCGAATCTCGGGAAAGTAACATACCGATGACAAAGGGAACAACGTATGTTGTTATGCGGTTTGACCGATAAAGATCTTTGATACGTCCATTTTGCATCATGCTTTTATATCAATATTTATTGCATTATGGGCTGTTATTACACATTATATCTCAATACTTATGGCTATTCTCTCTTCTTTTACAAGGTTTACCATGAAGAGGGGGGATGCCGATAGCTGGAATTCTGGCTGGAAAAGGAGCAAATATTGGAAACCTATTCTGCACAGCTCCAAAAATCCTGAAACTCCACGAAAGTCAGTTATGGAATTAAAAAGAATTATTGAGCGAAAGAAACACCAGAGGGGGCCCACACCCTGGCCAGGAGGGTGGGGGCCCGCCCACCCCTACTGGGCGCGCCCCCTGTCTCCTGGGCCCCCTAGTGGCCTTCCGGTGCCCATCTTCTGCTATACGAAGGCTTTTACCCTGGAAAAAATCAGAGGCAAGCTTACGGGACGAAACTCCACCGCCACGAGGTGGAACCTTGGCGGAACCAATCTAGGGCTCCAGCAGAGCTGTTCTGCCGGGGAAACTTCCCTCCGGAAGGGGGAAATCATCACCATCGTCATCACCAACGATCCTCTCATCGGGAGGGGGTCAATCTCCATCAACATCTTCACCAGCACCATCTCCTCTCAAAACCATAGTTCATCTCTTGTATCCAATCTTGTATCAGAACCACAAATTGGTACATGTGGGTTGCTAGTAGTGTTGATTAATCCTTGTAGTTGATGCTAATTGGTTTACTTGGTGGAAGATCATATTTTCAGATCCTTAATGCATATTATTACTCCTCTGATTATGAACATGAATATGCTTTGTGAGTAGTTATGTTTGTTCCTGAGGACATGGGTGAAGTCTTGCTATTAGTAGTCATGTGAATTTGGTATTCGTTCGATATTTTGATGAGATGTGTGTTGTATTTCCTCTAGTGGTCTTATGTGAACATCGGCTACAAGACACTTCACCATTATTTGGGCCTAGAGGAAGGCATTGGGAAGAAATAAGTAGATGATGGGTTGCTAGAGTGACAGAAGCTTAGACCCTAGTTTATGCATTGCTTCGTAAGGGGCTGATTTGGATCCATATGTCTAATGTTGTGGTTAGGTTTACCTTAATACTTCTTTTGTAGTTGCGGATTGCAATAGGGGTTAATCATAAGTGGGATGCTTGTCCAAGTAAGGGCAGTACCCAAGCACCGTTCCACCCACATATCAAATTATTAAAGTACCGAACGTGAATCATATGAACGTGATGAAAACTAGCTTGACGATAATTCCCATGTGTCCTCGGGAGATCTTTTCTCATTATAAGAAATTGTCCATGCTTGTCCTTTGCTACAAAAAGGATTGGGACACCTTGCTGCACTTTATTTACTTTCATTGCTTGTTACTCATTACAATTTATCTTATCACAAAACTATCTGTTACCTACAATTTCAGTGCTTGTAGAGAAAACCTTACTGAAAACCGCTTGCCATTTCCTTCTGCTCCTCGTTGGGTTCAACACTCTTACTTATCAAAAGGACTACGATAGATCCCCTATACTTGTGGGTCATCAAGACTCTTTTCGGGTGCCATTGTCGGGGAGTGTAGCGCCTTTGGTGAGTGGAACTTGCCAAGGAAACATTTATTTAGTGTGCTGAAATTTTCTGTCTCTTGTTACTATGGAAACTAATCCTTTGAGGGGCTTGTTCGGGGTATCTTCACCCCGACCAGAAGAGCAAAGAGTTGCTCCTCAACCTACTGAACCTACTGAAAATATTTACTTTGAGATTCCTTCGGGTATGATAGAGAAACTCCTAGCTAATCCCTTTGCAGGAGATGGAACATTGCATCCCGATTTACACCTTATCTTTGTGGATGAAGTTTGTGGATTATTTAAGCTTGCAGGTATTCCCGATGATGTTGTCAAAAGGAAGGTCTTCCCTTTATCTTTGAAGGGGGGTGCATTGACATGGTATAGGCTATGTGATGATACGGGATCTTGGAATTATAAACGATTGAAGTTGGAATTTCACCAGAAGTTCTATCCTATGCATCTTGTTCATCGTGATCACAATTACATATATAATTTCTGGCCTTGCGAAGGAGAAAGCATCGCTCAAGCTTGGGGGAGTCTTAAGTCAATGTTAGATTCATGCCCCAATCATGAGCTCTCTAGAGAAATGATTATTCAAAATTTTTATGCTCGGCTTTCTTCCAATGATCGCAACATGCTCGATACGTCCTGTGCTGGTTCTTATATGCTGAAGACTATTGAATTCAAATGTGATTTATTGGAGAGAATTAAACGCAACTCTAAAGATAGGGGTTCCGACGATGGTAAGGAGTCAGGTAAGACACCTAAGTTTGATTGTGTTAAATCTGTTATGGATACCGATGCTGCTTTTTGTGAATCTTTTGCTACTCACGTTGATGTCCCTAAGGAGAAGTGGTGTAAATATAATCCTCCCATTGAAGTAAAAGTAGTTGCACCTATTACATTTGAAGAAAATACTGTCACTTATAGTGATCCTATTATTCCTACTACTTATGTTGAGAAACCTCCTTTTCCTGTTAGGATTAAGGATCATGCTAAAACTTCGACTGTTGTTCGTAAGAGTAATACTAGGACTTATACACCTCTTGAGCAAATCAAAGTTGAACCTAGTATTGCTATGGTTAAAGATCTCTTGGATGATGATTTAGATGGGCATGTTATTTATTTTTGTGGTGAGACTGCTAATATTGCTAGACCAGATGCTAAGATACATAGACCTGTTGCAGGCATGACTGTTATTTTTGTTAAAATAGGAGATCATTGTTATCATGGCTTATGTGATATGGGTGCTAGTGCTAGTGCAATACCCTATGACTTATATAAAGAAATTATGCATGATATTGCACCCACTAAAATGGAAGATATAGGTGTTACTATTAAGCTTGCCAATAGGGATACTATTAAGCCATTTGGGATTGTTAGAGATGTTGAAGTCTTGTGTGGGAAGGTTAAATATCCTGCTGATTTTCTTGTTATTGGTTCCCCACAAGATGACTTTTGTCCCATTATTTTCGGTAGACCCTTCTTGAATACTGGTAATGCTAGGATTGATTGTGAAAAGGATACTGTTGCAATTGGCTTAGAGGATGTGTCTCATGAGTTTAATTTTGCTAAATTTCGTAGACAACCTCGTGATAGAGAATCACCTAGTAAGGATGAGATTATTGGTCTTGCTTCTATTGCCGTGCCTCCTACTGATCCGTTAGAAAATGATATGTTTATGAAGGAAAGAAGGGAAATAGATGAAGTGTTCCTTCAACAGGAACCTATTCTGAAACACAATCTACCCGTTGAAATTCTTGGGGATCCCCCTCCACCCAAGGGTGATCCCGTGTTTGAACTCAAACCATTACCTGATAATCTTAAGTATGCTTATCTTGATGAAAAGAAAATATATCCTGTTATTATTAGTGCTAACCTTTCAGAGCAAGAAGAAGAAAGATTATTGAAAACTCTAAAGAAGCATCGTGCTGCTATTGGATATACTCTGGATGATCTCAAGGGCATTAGTCCCACGTTATGCCAACACAAAATTAACTTAGAGGACGATGCCAAACCAGTTAGAGATCCTCAACGATGATTGAATCCTAAGATGAAAGAAGTGGTAAGAAAGGAGATACTAAAGCTCCTTGAGGCAGGTATAATTTATCCCGTTGCTGATAGAGATTGGGTAAGCCCTGTCCATTGTGTTCCTAGAAAGGGAGGTATTACTATCGTTCCTAATGATAAAGATGAATTGATCCCGCAAAGAACTATTACAGGTTATAGGATGGTAATTGATTTCCGTAATTAAATAAATCTACTAAGAAAGATCATTACCCTTTACCTTTTATCGATCAAATGCTAGAAAGATTATCCAAACACACACATTTATGCTTTCTAGATGGTTATTCTGGTTTCTCTCAAATACCTGTGTCAGCGAAGGATCAATCAAAAACTACTTTTACTTGCCCTTTCGGTACTTTTGCTTATAGACGTATGCCTTTTGGTTTATGTAATGCACCTGCTACCTTTCAGAGATGCATGATGGCAATATTCTCTGACTTTTGTGAAAAGATTTGTGAGGTATTCATGGATGATTTCTCCGTTTATGGATCCTCTTTTGATGATTGCTTGAGCAACCTTGATCGAGTTTTGCAGAGATGCGAAGACACTAGTCCCATCCTGAATTGGGAAAAGTGCCACTTTATGGTTAATGAAGGCATTGTCTTGGGGCATAAGATTTCTGAGAGAGGTATTGAAGTTGATAAAGCTAAAGTTGATGCTATTGAAAAGATGCCATGTCCCAAGGACATAAAAGGTATAAGAAGTTTCCTTGGTCACGCCGGTTTTTATAGGAGGTTCATTAAGGACTTTTCAAAAATCTCTAGGCCTCTGACTAATTTATTGCAAAAAGATATTCCTTTTGTCTTTGATGATGATTGTGTAGAAGCATTTGAAATACTTAAGAAAGCTTTGATCACTGCACCTATTGTTCAGCCACCTGATTGGAATTCACCCTTTGAAATTATGTGTGATGCTAGTGATTATGATGTAGGTGATGTTCTAGGGCAAAGAGTTGATAAGAAATTGAACGTTATCCAGTATGCTAGTAAGACACTTGATACTGCCCAAAGAAATTATGCTACTGCCGAAAAAGAATTCTTAGCAGTTGTGTTTGCTTCTGATAAGTTTAGACCTTATATTGTTGATTCTAAAGTTACTATTCACACTGATCATGCTGCTATTAAATATCTTATGGAAAAGTAAGATGCTAAGCCTAGACTTATTAGATGGGTTCTCTTGTTCCAAGAATTTGATTTGCATATTATTGATAGAAAGGGAGCTGAGAACCCCATTGCAGACAACTTGTCTAGGTTAGAGAATGTTCTTGATGACCCACTGCCTATTGATGATAGTTTTCCTGATGAACAATTAGCGGTCGTTAATGCTTCTCGTACTGCTCCTTGGTATGCTGATTATGCTAATTACATTGTTGCTAAATTTATACCACCTAGTTTCACATACCAGCAAAAGAAAAAGTTCTTTTATGATTTAGGACATTACTTCTAGGATGACCCACACCTTTATAAAGAAGGAGTAGATGGTGTTATTAGACGTTGTGTACCTGAGCATGAACAAGAACAGATCCTATGCAAGTGTCACTCTGAATCATATGGAGGACACCACGCTAGAGATAGAACTGCACATAAGGTATTGCAATCCGGTTTTTATTGGCCTACTCTCTTCAAAGATGCTCGTAAGTTTGTCTTATCTTGTGATGAATGTCAAAGAATTGGTAATATTAGTAGACGTCAAGAAATGCCTATGAATTATTCTCTTGTTATTGAACCGTTTGATGTTTGGGGATTTGATTATATGGGACCTTTTCCTGCCTCTAATGGTTACTGAGGGAGTCCTGGACTAGGGGGTGTCCGGACAGCCGGACTATCATTATCCGCCGGACTCCAAGACTACGAAGATACAAGATTGAAGACTCCGTCCCGTGTCCGGATGGGACTTTCCTTGGCGTGGAAGGCAAGCTTGGCAATACGGATATGTAGATCTCCTACCATTGTAACCGACTCTGTGTAACCCTAGCCTCCTCCGGTGTCTATATAAACCGGAGGGCTTTAGTCCGTACGACAACATACATTACAACAATCATACCATAGGCTAGCTTTTAGGGTTTAGCCTCCTTGATCTCGTGGTAGATCCACTCTCGTACTACCCATCTCATCAATATTAATCAAGCAGGACGTAGGGTTTTACCTCCATCGAGAGGGCCCGAACCTGGGTAAAAACATCGTGTCCCTCGTCTCTTGTTACCATCCGCCTAGACGCACAGTTCGGGACCCGCTACCCGAGATCCGCCGGTTTTGACACCGACATTGGTGCTTTCATTGAGAGTTCCTCTGTGTCGTCACCGATAGGCTTGATGGCATCTTCAACCAGCAACGCTGTCCAGGGTGAGACTTTTCTCCCCGGACAGATCTTCGTATTCGGCGGCTTCGCACTGCGGGCCAATTCACTTGGCCATCTGGAGCAGATCGAAAGCTACGCCCCTGGCCGTCAGGTCAGATTTGGAAGCTTAAACTTCACGGCCGATGTCCGCGGAGACTTGATCTTCGACGGACTCGAGCCACAGCCAAGCGCGTCGCACTGTGATGACGGGCATGATCTAGCTCTGCCACCGAACAGTGCCTTGGTGGCCGCACACGGGTCCGCTTCGGCCATCAGCCCGGAGCCGATCGCCCAGATCGAGGGACGGTGGATAGACGCCGCACTGGGGGCTTCAACATCCACGGCGATGGAGCCAAACACTAATCTTGTCCCCTGCGAAACTCGTGATTCCGAGGCGCCGGACTCCTTGCCGGACTCCGAACCTCCCGCGCCCCTACCAATCGATCTGGATTGGGCGCCGGTTATGGAATTCACTGCCGCGGACATCTTCCAATACTCGCCTTTTGGCGATATCTTGAACTCACTAAAGCATCTCTCGTTATCAGGAGAGTCCTGGCCGGACTATGGCCAGGATGGTTGGGGTATGGACGACGAAGAAATTCAGAGCCCACCCACCACCCACTTTGTAGCCACTGTCGACGATCTAACCGACATGCTAGACTACGGCTCCAAAGACATCGACGCTATGGACAACGATGCCGGAGACGAACAAAAGATAGAGCTTATACAGCACGACAGGACCACCTCGTCGCATGACATATATATGGTGGACACCTCAAAGGAGAGCGATAACGAGGACCAACGGGCAGCGGCAGAAGATGACCCCGCCGATAAACGACCAAAACGGCGGCGCAGACACCGCCCTAAGTCCCGCCCCGACGACAACAACGCTCCCAAGGAGCCCGCAATACGGCAGGGCTCACAAGCGGACGACGAACATGCAGATAAGAAACCGTCCGAACATGACGAGTCAGATAATCAGTCCAGGCCCAGCAAAAACAAGAGCCCAGACGAACTCATGCCGGACACGCCGCCGGAGAGCAAGAACCTTCGGAAAAGACTCGTCAGTACTGCAAGAAGCCTGAAGAAGGAAAAACGGAGGCTCAATACAGCGGAAGACATACTCAGAATGAGATGGAGCAACGTGCTCAAAACCGCAGATAAGTACGGCAATGGCCACCAATCAAAGAGCTACCCGAAGCGCAAGCTGCTACCAGAATTCGACGAGGAGGCCATAGAGCCTCCACCGTCCAAAAATAAAGGGGCTACCTGGTTGGATAGACGGCCAGATGATAGGCCAAATTCAGATAGCGGCGCCACACATAAACCAACCATCGAACTTGGAAGGATAGATGGCCCAGCCAGGTCCATCTACGGGCCAAAGGAGAAGGCCCCAAGAAGCAAGGCAACACGTCAAGTGCCCGATGATAGCGGCACACACAAATACAGGGGCGCCGCACACCCACTATGTTTCACCGACGAGGTGCTAGACCATGAATTCCCAACAGGATTTAAACCCATAAACATAGAGGCCTACGATGGAACAACAGACCCTGGAGTCTGGATAGAAGATTAAATACTGCACGTACACATGGCCAAAGGAGACGATCTCCACGCCATAAAATACCTACCCCTCAAGCTCAAAGGGCCAGCCCGTCATTGGCTTAAAAGCCTCCCAGAAAACACTGTTGGAAGTTGGGAAGAGCTTGAGGATGCGTTTAGAGCAAATTTTCAAGGGACTTACGTCCGCCCTCCGGATGCAGATGATCTAAGTCATATAACTCAACAGCCCGGAGAGTCAGCGCGGAAATTCTGGAACAGGTTCCTTACCAAAAAGAACCAAATAGTCGACTGTCCAGACGCCGAAGCCTTAGCAGCTTTTAAGCATAATGTCCGAGACGAATGGCTTGCCAGGCACCTCGGTCAAGAGAAACCGAGGACAATGTCCGCACTAACAAGCCTCATGACCCACTTCTATGCGGGAGAAGATAGCTAGCTAGCAAGATGCAGCACCAGCGACCCAACTACATCCGAGATAAGAGATGGAAACGGAAAATCACGACGCAGAAAAGAGCAGCGCCGGAATAAAGAGAAAAGCCCAAAGAGCACGACAGTCAACGCCGGATTCAAAAGCTCGCAGCCCAACAACAAAACACAGCCTCTCAAGGATGACAGTGACGAATTGTCCAACTTAAACAAGATTTTGGGTCGGATATGTCAAATCCACAGTACCCCCGGAAGGCCTGCAAATCACACCCACAGGGATTGTTGGGTTTTTCAACAGTCAGGCTGACTAAATGCCGAACACAAGGGGCTCGACGCGTCAAGCGAAGAAGATAAACCCCACCAGCAGAGCACCGGAAAACAAAAGACTTTCCCACAAGAGGTCAAAACAGTAAACTCACTTAATGTGATAATACGGAAAAACAATGCGGCACTTCCTAAAAAGAGCTTCGCGTGGTCCAAACTAGCAAACCATAGAGATTGGATATCAAAGCCAATCACTTTCGACCACCTGGACTACTCCAGAAGCGTTCGAAATGCGGGACGGACTCCCCTGATATTGAATCCCATAATAGACGGATTACAATTTACTAACGTCCTAATGGACGGAGGTAGCGACTTAAACCTGCTATATTCAAACACAATCCGTAGGATGGGGACAGACCCTACCAAAATCTGACACAGCCGCACTTCCTTCAAAGGAGTGATGCCAGGCCCTTACGCCAAGTGTACAGGCTCTATATTACTAGAAGTCGTGTTCGGATCGCCGAACAATTTTCGACGCGAAAAATTAATTTTTCACATCGTCCCATTTGAAAGTGAATATCAAGCACTCTTGGGACGAAAGGCTTTTGTCCGCTTCAACGCCATACCGCATTACGCATCTCTTACACTCAAGATGCCCGGTCCGCGTGGCGTCATTTCAGTGCAAGGGTCACTTAAAGACCCCGGACTCGGATAGACGAATCCGGCTTCAGCAGGCTAGGGGCTCCCTAGCCACACACCTCCTCACAGGGGGCTGCGCGCACAAACAACCGCGGGTTCATACAAACCCCGCTCTAATTATTTATATTTCTTCTCTTACACATATTTTTCGCACGATTTATTTTCAAACTAAACGTTTCCCTCTTTTTACAGATGAACAACCTGCATACCCGTCCAGAATAAACGGCACAACGGAGACACAGGCGCAGACGTGCAGTAGGGACCCGTTGTGAGGATTCTTTTCAGATTAAGACCCTGCGTAAACCTTTTTTACTGTCTCTTGTTGTTATTCTCCCTTGGTTTCTTCCTATAGCCAAAGCGGAGCCTGGCGTTTTGGCATCGGCCGCGTCAGAAGACCATGCCCGTACCTGGACACTAGGGGCTTAGGGCATCTCTGCCCATTATTATAAAGACCGAACACCTTAGGGAGTGTTCGGTGTCTCGAGTTAGGCATTATATGCATCAGCTCCGAATCATGTCTTTGGTCAAATGTTGGGTTTGCCCGGCTCCTGTGTTTTGCTGCCTTACGTTCCGTATCATCGGCTAACGTGACACCAGGAGAACTACTGCGATTGTGCCCCAGTTCGGCTGGGCGAGCACCTCAGTAGAGAAAGCCGAAAACTGACTGTCATGATACAGCGAGAGACTGGTCAACCACTCGATTGACTACCGGAATGTTTAGAATTCCCCGCTTTGACGAAGGACCGTTTCCCGGTCAGGCACATACGCACCCCGAATTCGGAGATGTGCGGTGCCACCAGGGGCTATATCGTAGCCCCACCCTCGAGCTCCACTGGCTAAGTGAAAGTGATAAAGCATTATAGTCCGGATTGCCTCGTTCGCTACGCTACCACCTCCTTAAACAGGACCGAGACGTCGGATTAAGTGTGGAAACGCGCTTTTTTGCAAACACCCCCGCACCCTGTGCGTGGGGGCTGAAGCCGAAGACTGCAATCTTTCAAGTTATACAAATGTATACGTAAACGGCCGCACAGGAGAAGTTTTACTACTTGGGACGCACAAGTATAAAAAGCAGTTATAACATAATCATCGTTTTTAAAGCTAATACGTTCATTTGAACGTGACATTTTTCGAGCACTGCGACTCTATCACACGAGCGCCACGCATAACTTCCCCAAAATAGTGCTCGGCGGGGAGCCGGTTTTCATCCGAATCCTGGGCGGCAACAGCGGTGGCATCCATCTCCGGACAGTGCGCCTTCATACGGGCAAGAGCCATTCGCGCGCCCTCGATGCAGGCCGACCGCTTCATCTCCTTTATATGCGGCACCGCTCCAAGGAATTGCTGCAGTAAGCCGAAGTAGCTCGTCGCCTTGGGCCTCTCTGGCCAGACATGAGCCACGATGTCAGTCATGGCAAGTTCGGACAATCTATTTAGTTCGGCCCATTCGGCCAACCGGTCTGTCAACGAAAGTGAGCGGCCCGGACTATGGAATTGAGACCAGTATAGCTCTTCCATCTTGTGATCCTCCTGGCCCCGGAAGTGCTCAACGGCATCAGCCGCACTTG
Organism: Triticum timopheevii; assembly: GCA_963921465.1. Classification (NCBI taxonomy): domain Eukaryota; kingdom Viridiplantae; phylum Streptophyta; class Magnoliopsida; order Poales; family Poaceae; genus Triticum; species Triticum timopheevii. The sequence goes on along the minus strand of OY997266.1, from coordinate 126,761,633 downwards.
CAGCTAAGTCCATATACGGATCCTCCGGACTCCACAACCGCTCAAATTGAGCATATTTTCCATCCATAAACCGGCGACGCAGCAGAAAAGGCTTGCCAGCCACGATATCTCTGGCTTGGCGCAGTTCCTCCCTCATAGCCCGCATTGCAGAGCGTGCATCCTTGGCTTCGGCGGTGGCCTTCTTCAGGTCTTCCCGCTCCGATAAGCGCTCCTTTTCAAGAGCCTCATTGCGGTCGGCAGCATCTTTTACTTTCATGGCCAATTTGGCCACCTCCGCCCTGCTTAGGTAGTGCGCAGCCCTTTTGGCTTTCAACTCCTCGGCCGCCCTCGAGGCAGCCGCGTCACTCCTTCGGCCTTGCTCCTTAGCTCGAGCAAGTTCAACCCGAAGGCTCTCCACAGCAGCAGCACCGTCTGTACAACAGCATATAATTTATCAGAGGAGGGCTTCGACCCCCTTAAATAAAGCGACTGCGGAGAACTCATTTACCTTGCGACTCGTCAAGTCGCCGGTTGACAAGTGCGATGTCCGCATCCGCCATGTCAAGTTGCCGACTCAACTCGGCAAACTCACTAGTCCGGCTAGCCCTCGGACTATCCGCCACCTGCATAGGAACGGCGGCATTCATTACTTGCGATTTCGATCCTCAGCACGCTGTCATTCCCGACAACCTACCGAGTCCCAGGGGCTACTATCTATACAGGGCGCATTTTTATATGCAAAACTATTAAAAGACAAATGGGTGCGTCATTATCGCATACCTCAAATCCCGCCAACAAACTCATGGCGGCATTGCACAATCCACTCTCGGCGGACGAAATCCTTCCAATCACCATACGCATCAACGCACGGTGATCTTCTGAAATGGACGCCCTCTCAAGCAGATTCTTTAGTTCTCCCGGCCGGATACTAGGGGGTGCCGAACTCTCTGGCCCCTCCGGACTCGGGGATACCCTCCGTGACGATACCTCAGGCTCGCCCGCCTTATCTGACAGCGCTGCAGACGGAGGCGTATCACTCTCCATCATCTCCGGAAGAAGGTCTCCTGAAGACGAGCTCATCTGAGAAGGCTGCAGATCCGAACTGCAATATAAATATTTCGGTCACCCACAGAGGCACAAATGAAGGCATTTCCTTACTAATTAATTCCCTTTTTCATACTCACGGCTCGCTGGAGGCCGAAGTGGGGAGTGACGCGGAGGAAGGCTTCGCAGACGATAATGAATGCGGAGATGTGGAGGATGGACTCCGGAGCCAAGTCGTGAAAGTCCAGCCCATAATAGAACATGAGTCCTCTCACGAAGGGGTCCGTCGGGAAGCCTAAACCCCGACGGAGGTGGGATACGAAGACAACGAACTCACCGGGCTCGGGGGCGGGCACGGCATGCCCTTGGGCGGGCAACCTGTGCGAAACCTCGTAAGCCAGGTACTTGGCCTCACGTAACTTCGATATGTCCTCCTCTGTAACGGAGGAGGGCATCCACCGGCCCTGGAGGTCGGAGCCGGACATGGTTAAGGATCCGAAGCGCTCGAATCTGAGGCTCTGGGTGTTGGAACTGGGAGCGAGGAGGAGATTCGATGCGATATTGAAGAACAAGGGCAGGCCTTGTTCCTCTTATAACGGGGAAGAAATACCAAGATCCGTCTCCGTGACCGTTTGGGATTCACCTTCGATAGAGGAGGCGTGGCGACGGGAACGGTTGGGTTACCCACGCACGTATTGATGAGAATCCCGGAATAAGGGGAACACGATCTCTGCTTCGACAAGACGTGCCAAGGAAACCGCCTCGCTAAACGTGCTGAGGTGGTATAGTAAAAAACGATTCAAACAAAGGCTTGGTAGCGGTGTCATGTCACGCCGCGTAATACGTCAGCAGATTGAACTAAGTGTACATTTTATTCTCTCTACGGTGGAATGTGGAATTTATTTTGCAGAGCCGGACACTATCCTGGTGTTCATGATCTTCTCTGGATTATTCAAGGGAGGAACCCGCCTTGCAATGCCGAACATTATGCGCGCCGGACTTATCGTCATTGAAGCCTAGTTCAGGGGCTACTGAGGGAGTCCTGGACTAGGGGGTGTCCGGACAGCCGGACTATCATTATCCGTCGGACTCCAAGACTACGAAGATACAAGATTGAAGACTCCGTCCTGTGTCCGGATGGGACTTTCCTTGGCGTGGAAGGCAAGCTTGGCAATACGGATATGTAGATCTCCTACCATTGTAACCGACTCTGTGTAACCCTAGCCTCCTCCGGTGTCTATATAAACCGGAGGGCCTTAGTCCGTAGGACAACATACATTACAACAATCATACCATAGGCTAGCCTTTAGGGTTTAGCCTCCTTGATCTCGTGGTAGATCCACTCTTGTACTACCCATCTCATCAATATTAATCAAGCAGGACGTAGGGTTTTACCTCCATCAAGAGGGCCCGAACCTGGGTAAAAACATCGTGTCCCTCGTCTCTTGTTACCATCCGCCTAGACGCACAGTTCGGGACCCCCTACCCGAGATCCGCCAGTTTTGACACCGACAGTTACACACATATTTTAGTTGCTGTTGATTACGTTACTAAGTGGGTAGAAGCTATTCCAACTAGTAGTGCTGATCATAACACCTCTATGAAGATGCTTAAAGAAGTTATTTTTCCGAGGTTTGGATTCCCTAGATATCTTATGACTGATGGTGGTTCACATTTTATTCATGGTGCTTTCCGTAAGATGCTTGCTAAGTATGATGTTATTCATAGAATCGCATCTCCTTACCACCCGTGGTCTAGTGTTCAAGTAGTGTTGAGAAACAGAGAGCTCAAATTAGTTTTGCAAAAGAATGTGAATAGATCTAGAAAGAAGTGGTCCAAGAAACTTGATGATACATTATGGGCCTATAGAACTGCATATAAAAATCCCATGGGTATGTCTCTGTATAAGATGGTTTATGGAAAAGCATGTCACTTACCTCTAGAACTTGAACATAAAGCATATTGGGCTATTAAAGAGCTCAACTATGACTTCAAACTTGCCGGTGAGAAGAGGTTATTTGATATTAGCTCACTTGATGAATGGAGAATTCAAGCCTATGAGAATGCCAAGCTATTCAAAGAAAAAGTCAAACGCTGGCATGACAAAAGGATACAAAAGCGTGAGTTTAACGTAGGTGATTATGTGTTATTATTCAACTCTCGTTTAAGATTTTTTGCAGGAAAACTTCTCTCTAAATGGGAAGGTCCTTACGTTATCGAGGAGGTCTGTCGTTCCGGTGCCATAAAAATCATCAACTTTGAAGGCACAAGTCTGAGGGTGGTGAATGACCAAAGAATTAAACATTATATCTCAGGTAATCCTATCAATGTTGAAACTAATATTGTTGAGACTGTAACCCCGGAGGAATACATAAGGGACACTTTCCAGAATGTTTCAGACTCCAAAAAGGAATAGGTATGTGGTATGGTAAGTAAACCGACTCCAAACAATTCTAATGGCAATTTTTATCCGTTTTGGAATATTTAAGAATTTTGGAAAGAGAGAAGTAGTCCGGGAAGGACTCGAGGCCTCCACGAGGGTGGAGGGCATGCCCACCCTTCCTGGGCACGCCCCCCTGTCTCGTGGCCACCTCGTGTGCCTCCCGGACTCCGTTTTATTGCACGTTATGTATTTTGGTCGGTAAAAATTCATTATATAATCTCTCGAAGGCTTTGACCACCGTATCACGCAAATATCCTCTGTTTTCGATTCGAGCTGTTCCTATTGCAGATTAAGAGCAAGTTGTCTTCTCAAGAGTCAGTCAGGGAGAGTCGGGTGTCTCACCCGACACTAGGTCCAGGAGCAAATAGTGATGCCTATCACTTTGGACCATCAACGGAGGATGAGATGGATGCCGACCTGAAAAGGATAGATGCCATGGAGGAAGATCAAGAAGTTACCTCTCGCTTCCAAGCAGGATTGATGATGGGGGAACTACATAGCTCGGCTATTCCAAATTCGGTCATCCCTTCCAACGTTAAATTTCTTTCTTATGAAAATATAAAAAAGAGTGTCAAAGAGTGTCACTTGTTCTCCAGAAGCTATGCAGCATCCTTGGGTGAAGGGAGCTTTAGCCGTTACGGGCAAGCTCCGCAAAGAAATTATGGACCTCAAACAACAAGTCAATAAGCTCGAGGAGGAGAATCGTATCCTGAGGGGCATCATTGCCAAGAAGATCACAACACCAACTATGAAGAAGGAGACATAATCACATGGGTATGGGCACTCCCCTTGGCAACTGCCAAGCTTGGGGGAGGTGCCCCGGTATCGTATCACCATCACACTCCTATCTTTACCATTTTATTTAGTTTGATCCTTTTAGTGGTATCCTGATCTAGTAGATTGAAGTTTTAGTATCAAGTAGTTCTTGAGTATTGCTTTGTGATCGCTTTATGTAATTGAGTCCGTGAGCTATCTATAATAAAGATTAGTATCGACTCAAGGACTTTGCTATCTTGCCATGATCTTGAGAAAGTAGAAAGAACAAAAAGAATAAAAGAGTTCATATTGATCTTATGGATAGTAATGACTTCACACATAGAAAGTATGAGGCATAAAAGTTGTTGAGAGTTTACAAATGTAGTTTTGGTCATCGTTGCAATTAATAGGAAGTAATAAGGAAAGAGAGGTTTTCACATACAAATATACTATCTTGGACATCTTTTATGATTGTGAGCACTCATTAAGTATGACATGCTAAAAGAGTTGATGTTGGACAAGGAAGACAACATAATGGTTTATGTTTTCTCACATCTCAGTTAAAGTATATTGTCATTGATCTTCCCAACATGTTGAGCTTGCCTTTCCCCCTCATGCTAGCCAAGTTCCTTGCACCAAGTAGAGATACTACTTGTGCTTCCAAATATCCTTAAACCCAGTTTTTGCCATGAGAGTCCACCATACCTACCTATGGATTGAGTAAGATCCTTCAAGTAAGTTGTCATGTTGCAGACAATAAAAATTGCTCTTTAAATATGTATGACTTATTAGTGCAGAGAAAATAAGCTTTATACGATCTTGTTATGGAAGCAATAAAAGCGACGGACTGCATAACAAAGGTCCATATACAAGTGGCAATATAAAGTGACGTTCTTTTGCATTAAGATTTTGTGCATCCAACCCCAAAAGCACATGACAACCTCTGCTTCCCTCTGCGAAGGGCCTATCTTTTACTTTATATTTTTACTTTATGCTTGAGTCAAGGCGATCTTCACCTTTCCCTTTTTCATTTTATCCTTTGGCAAGCTCCTCGTGTTTGAAAGATCTTGATATATATATCCAATTGGATGTAAGTTAGCATGAACAATTATTGTTGACATCACCTAAAGGTGAATACGTTGGGAGGCAACACAATAAGCCCCTATCTTTCTCAGTGTCCGGTTGAAACTCCATAACCACAAGTACTGCGTGAGTGTTAGCAACTGTAGAAGACTACATGATAGTTGAGTATGTGGGCTTGCTGAAAAGCTCTATTCTTGACTCTTTCTGATGTTATGATAAATTGCAATTGCTTCAATGACTAAGATAATAGTTTGTTAGTTCCCAATGAAGTTTCTGAACCATACTTGACATTGTGAATTGATTGTTACTTGAGCATAAGAAAGAATATGATAAAATCTATTTATGTTGCTGTTATAAGAATGATCACGATGCCCTCATGTCCGTATTTTATTTTTATCGACACCTCTATCTCTAAACATGTGGACATATTTTTCGATTTTGGCTTCCGCTTGAGGACAAGCGAGGTCTAAGCTTGGGGGAGTTGATACGTCCATTTTGCATCATGCTTTTATATCACTATTTATTGCATTATGGGCTGTTATTACACATTATATCTCAATACTTATGGCTATTCTCCCTTATTTTACAAGGTTTACCATGAAGAGGGGGAATGCCGGCAGATGGAATTCTGGCTGGAAAAGGAGCAAATATTGGAAACCTATTCTGCATAGCTCCAAAAATCCTGAAACTCCATGGCAGTCAGTTTTGGAATTAATAAGAATTATTGAGCGAAAGAAACACCAAAGGGGGCGCACACCCTGGCCAGGAGGGTGGAGGGCGCGTCCACCCCTACTGGGCGCGCCCCTATCTCCTGGGGCCCCTGGTGGCCCTCCGGTGCCCATCTTCTGCTATATGAAGGATTTTACCCTGGAAAAAATCAGAGGCAAGCTTACGGGGCGAAACTCCGCCGCCACGAGGCGGAACCTTGGCGGAACCAATCTAGGGCTCCGGCAAAGTTGTTCTGCCGGGGAAACTTCCCTCCGGGAGGGGGAAATCATCACCATCGTCATCACCAACGATCCTCTCATCGGGAGGGGGTCAATCTCCATAAACATCTTCACCAGCACTATGTCCTCTCAAAACCCTAGTTCATCTCTTGTATCCAATCTTGTATCAAAACCACAAATTGGTACCTGTGGGTTGCTGGTAGTGTTGATTACTCCTTGTAGTTTATGCTAATTGGTTTACTTGGTGGAAGATCATATGTTCAGATCCTTAATGCATATTATTACTCCTCTAGTTATGAACATGAATATGCTTTGTGAGTATTTACGTTTGTTCCTGAGGACATGGGTGAAGTCTTGCTATTAGTAGTCATGTGAATTTGGTATTCGTTCGATATTTTGATGAGATGTATGTTGTCTTTCCTATAGTGGTGTTATGTGAACGTCAACTACATGACACTTCACCATTATTTGGGCCTAGAGGAAGGCATTGGGAAGTAATAAGTAGATGATGGGTTGCCAGAGTGACAGAAGCTTAGACCCTAGTTTATGTGTTGCTTCGTAAGGGGTTGATTTGGATCCATATGTTTAATGTTGTGGTTAGATTTACCTTAATACTTCTTTTGTAGTTGCGGATGCTTGCAATAGGGGTTAATCATAAGTGGGATGCTTGTCCAAGTAAGGGCAGTACCGAAGCACCGGTCCACCCACATATCAAATTATCAAAGTACCGAACGCGAATCATATGAACATGATGAAAACTAGCTTGACGATAATTCCCATGTGTCCTCGGGAGCTCTTTTCTCATTATAAGAAATTGTCCAGGCTTGTCCTTTGCTACAAAAAGGATTGGGCCACCTGGCTGCACTTTATTTACTTTCATTGCTTGTTACTCATTACAATTTATCTTCTCACAAAACTATATGTTACCTACAATTTCAGTGCTTGTAGAGAAAACCTTACTGAAAACCGCTTGTCATTTCCTTCTGCTCCTCGTTGGGTTCGACACTCTTACTTATCAAAAGGTCTATGATAGATCCCCTATACTTGTGGGTCATCAATCTTCGTATAATATGTAGGAGCCAATATAAGCATCCAGGTTTCGCTGTTGGTTATTGACCGGAGATGTTTCTCGGTCATGTCTACATAGTTCTCGAACCCGTAGGGTCTACACGCTTAACGTTCGATGACGATTTGTATTATGAGTTATGTGATTTGATGACCAAAGTTTGTTCAGAGTCCCGGATGAGATCACGGACATGACGAGGAGTCTCGAAATGGTCGAGAGGTAAAGATTCATATATTGGAAGGCTATTTTCGGACATCGGAAAGGTTTCGAGTTATTCGGGTATTTTTCGGAGTAGCGGGGAGTTACGGGAATTCACTGGGAGAGTAATGGGCCTTAATGGGCTTTAGGGTAAAGGAGAGAAGGGCCTCAAGGGGTGGCCATGCCCCCCCATTGGCTGGTCCGTATTGGACTAGGAGGGGGAGGCGCCCCCTCCTTCCTTCTCCCCTCTTCCTCCTTTCCTCCTTCTCCTAGTTGGAATAGGAAGGGGGGTGAATCCTACTTCGACCAGGAGTCCAAGTAGGACCCCCTATCCTTTTGCGCGCCCCCTCTAGGGCCGGCCTCCTCTTCCCCCTCCTTTATATACGTAGGAGGGGGCACCCCAAAGACACACCAAGTCTTCTCTTAGCCGTGTGGGGTGCCCCCCTCCATAGTTACACACCTCGGTCATATCGTCATAGTGCTTAGCTGAAGCTCTGCGCCGGTAACTTCATCATCACCATTGCCACGCCGTCGTGCTGCTGAAACTCTCCCTCGGTCTCAACTGGATCAAGAGCTCGAGGGACGTCATCGAGCTGAACGTGTGCTGAGCGCGGAGGTGCCGTACGTTTGGTAATTGGATCAATTGGATCGCAAAGACGTTCAACTACATCAACCGCGTTAATAAACGCTTCCGCATTCGGTCTATGAGGGTACGTGGACACACTCTCCCAGCTCATTGCTATGCTTCTCCTAAATAGATCTTGCATGATCGTAGGAATTTTTTTGAAATACTACGTTACCCAACAATGGCATCCGAGCCAGGTCTATGCGTAGATGTTATATGCACGAGTAGAAGACAATGAGTTATGGACAATAATAGTCATACTTCTTACCAGCAACGTCTTACTTTGATTTGGCGGTACTGTTGGATGAAGCGGCCCAGACCGACATTACATGACCGCGTTCATGAGACTGGTTCTACCGACGTGCTTCGCACACACGTGGCTAGTGGGTGTCTGTTTCTCCAACTTTAGTTGAATCGAGTTTGACTACGCCCAGTCCTTGTTGAAGGTTAAAATAGCACACTTGATGAGAAATCGTTGTGGTTTTGATGTGTAGGTAAGAACGGTTCTTGCTAAGCCCGTAGCAGCCACGTAAAACTTGCAACAACAAACTAGAGGACGTATAACTTGTTTTTGCAGGGCATGTTGTGATGTGATATGGTCAAGACGTGATGAGATATAAATTGTTGTATGAGACGATCATGTTTTGTAACCATTATCGGCAACTGGCAGGAGCCTAATGGTTGTCGCTTTATTGTATGAAATGCAATCGCCATGTAATTGCTTTACTTTATCACTAAGCGGTAGTGATAGTCGTAGAAGCAATAGTTGGCAAGACGAGAACGATGCTTCGATGGAGATCAAGGTGTCAAGCCGGTGACAATGGAGATCATGATGGTGCTTTGGAGATGGAGATCAAAGTCACAAGATGATGATGGCCATATCCTGTCACATATTTTGATTGCATGTGATGTTTATCTTTTATGCATCTTATTTTGCTTAGTACGGCGGTAGCATTATAAGATGATCCCTCACTAAATTTCAAGGTATAAGTGTTCTCCTTGAGTATGCACCATTGCTACAGTTCGTCGTGCCGAGACACCACGTGATGATCGGGTGTGATAAGCTCTATGTTCACATACATCGGGTGCAAGCTAGTTTTGCACATGCAGAATACTCGGGTTAAACTTGACGAGCCTAGCATATGCAAATATGGCCTCGAAACACTGGAGACTGAAAGGTCGAGCGTGAATCATATAGAAGATATGATCAACATAGCTTGGTTCACCATTGAAAACTACTCCATCTCACGTGATGATCGGACATGGTTTAGTTGATTTGGGTCACGTGATCATTTAGATGACTTGAGGGATGTCTATCTAAGTGGGAGTTCTTAAGTAATATGATTAATTGAAATTTAATTTATCATGAACTTAGTCTTGATAGTATTTGCAAACTATGTTGTAGATCAATAGCTCACGATGTAGATCCCCGTTTATTTTTTTATATGTTCCTAGAGAAAAATAAGTCGAAAGATGATAGTAGCAATGATGCGGACTTGGTCTGTGATCTGAGGATTATCCTCATTTGCTGCACAGAAGAATTATGACTTGATGCACCGCTAGGTGATAGACCTATTGCAGGAGCAGATGCAGATGTTATGAACGTTTAAACAATGCTCGGTATGATGACTACTTGATAGTTTAGTGCACCATGCTTTACGGCTTAGAACCGGGACTTCAAAAACGTTTTGAACGCCACAGAGCATATGAGATGTTCCAAGAGCTTAAATTGGTATTTCAGACTCATGCCCGTGGTAAGAGCTATGAGACCTCTGACAAATACTTTGCCTACAAGATGGAGGAGAATAGCTCAGCTAGTGAGCACGTGCTCAGAATGTCTGGGTACTATAATCGCTTGAATCAAGTGGGAGTTAATCTTCCAGAAAAGACAGTCATTGACAGAATTATCTAGTCACTATCATGAAGCTACTAGAACTTTATGATGAACTGTAATTTGCAAAGGATGACAAAAATGACTCCCAAGCTCTTCGCGATACTGAAATCAGCGAAGGTAGAAATCAAGGAAGAGCACCAAGTGTTGATGATTAGCAACACCACTAGTTTGAAGAAAAAGGGCAAGGGAAAGAAAGGGAACTTCAAGAAGAATGGCAAGCAAGTTGCCACTCCCATGAAGAAGCCCAAAGCTAGACCCAAGCCCGAAACAGAGTGTTTCTACTGCAAAGGAAATGGTCACTAGAAGCGGAACTGCCCCTAGATACTTGGCGGATAAGAAGGATGGCAAAGTGAACAAAGTTATATTTGATATACATGTTATTGATGTGTACTTTACTAGTGTTTATAGCAACCCCTCGGTATTTGATACTAGTTCAGTTGCTGAGAGTAGTAACTCAAAACAGGAGTTGCAAAATAAACAGAGACTAGTTAAGGGCGAGGTGACGATGTGTGTTGGAAGTGATTCCAAGGTTGATCGCCATCGCACACTCCCTCTACCCTTCGGGATTAGTATTGAACCTAAATAAATGTTATTTGGTGTTTGCGTTGAGCATAAATATGATTTGATCATGTTTATTGGAATACGGTTATTCATATAAGTCAAAGAATAATTGTTGTATTGTTTACATGAATAAAACCTTCTATGGTCATACACCCAATGTGAATGTTTTATTGAATCTCAGTCGTAATGATACACATATTCATAATATTGATGCCAAAAGATGCAAAGTTAATATATAGTGCAACTTATTTGTGGCACTATCGTTTAGGTCATATCGGCGTAAAGAGCATGAAGAAACTCCATGTTGATGGGCTTTTGGAATCACTTGATTATGAATCACTTGATGCTTGCAAACCATGCCTCATGGGCAAGATGACTAAGACTCCATTCTCCGTAACAATGGAGCGAGCAACTGACTTATTGGAAATAATACATACTGATGTATGCGGTCCGATGAGTGTTGAGGCTTGCGGGGGGTATCGTTATTTTCTAACCTTCACAGATGATTTGATCAGATATGGGTATATCTACTTAATGAAACATAAGTCTAAAACATTTGAAAAGTTCAAAGAATTTCATAGTGAAGTAGAAAATCATCGTAACAAGAAAATAAAGTTTCTACGATCTGATCGTGGAGGTGAATATTTGAGTTATGAGTTTGGTCTTCATCTGAAACAATGTGGAACAGTTTCGCAACTCACGCCAACTGGAACACTATAGCGTAATGGTGTGTTCGAACATCGTAGCGGCACTTTATTAGATATGGTGCGATCTATGATGTCTCTTACCAATTTACCACTATCGTTTTGGGGTTATGCATTAGAGACAGCTGCATTCATGTTAAATAGGGCAACATCAAATCCGTTGAGACGACACCGTATGAACTGTGGTTTGGCAAGAAACCTAAGCTGTCGTTTCTTAAAGTTTGGGGTTGTGATGCTTATGTGAAAAAGCTTCAACCTGATAAGCTCGAACCCAAATCGGAGAAATACATCTTCATAGGATACCCAAAGGAGACTGTTGGGTACACCTTCTATCACAGGTCCAAAGGCAAGATATTCATTGCTTAGAATGGATCCTTTCTAGAGAAGGAGTTTCTCTCGAAAGAAATGAGTGGGAGGAAAGTAGAACTTGATGAGGTAATCGTACCTTCTCCCGAATTAGAAAGTAGTTCATCACAGAAATCAGTTCCAGTGATTCCTACACCAGTTAGTGAGGAAGCTAATGATGATGATCATGAAACTTCAGATCAAGTTACTACTGAACCTTTTAGGTCAACTAGAGTACGTTCCGCACCAGAGTGGTACGGTAATCCTGTTCTAGAAGTCATGTTACTAGACCATGACGAACCTACGAACTATGAGGAAGCGATGATGAGCCCAGATTCCGCGAAATGGCTTGAGAAACAAAGTATGGACTTTGGTTGACTTGTCTGATGATCGGCAAGCCATAAAAATAAATGGATCTTCAAGAGGAAGACGGACGCTGATAGTAGTGTTACTATCTACAAAGCTAGACTTGACGAAAAAAGGTTTTTGCCAAGTTCAAGGTGTTGACTATGATTTGATTTTCCCATTCATAGCGATGCTTTAGTCTGTCCAAATCATGTTAGCAATTACCACATGTTATGAAATCTGGCAAATGGATATCAAAACTACATTCCTTAATGGATTTATTAAAGAAGAGTTGTATATGATGCAACCATAAGGTTTTGTCAATCCTAAAGGTGCTAACAAAAAGTGCAAGCTCCAGCAATCCATCTATGGACTGGTGCAAGCATCTCGGATATACATTTTGATGAGTCGATCAAAGCATATAATTTTATACAGACTTGTGGTGAAGCATGTATTTACAAGAAAGTGAGTGGGAGCACTATAGCCTTTCTGATAAGTATATGTGAATGACATATTGTTGATCGGAAATGATGTAGAATTTTCTTGAAAGCATAAAGGACTTTTTGAAAGGAGTTTTTCCAAAGAAAGACCACGGTGAAGCTGCTTACATATTAAGAATCAAGATCTATAGAGATAGACCAAGACGCGTGATAAGTTTTTTCAATGAGTACGTACCTTGACAAGATTTTGAAATAGTTCAAAATGGAACAGGGAAGGAGTTCTTGCCTGTGTTGCAAGGTGTAATGTTGAGTAAGACTCAAAACCTGTCCACTGCAGAAAATAGAAAGAGAATGAAAAGTCGTACCCTATGCCTCAGTCATAGGTTCTATAAAGTATGCTATGCTGTGTACCAGACCTATTGTGTACCTCACCATGAGTTTGGCAAGAGGGTACAATAGTGATCCAGGAGTGGATCACTGGACAGCGGTCAAAATTATCCTTAGTGGAATAAGGATATGTTTCTCGGTTATGGAAGTGACAAGAAGTTTGTCGTAAAGAGTTACGTCGATGCAATCTTTGACACCGATCTAGATGACTCTGAATCTCAATCTGGATACATATTGAAAGTGGGAGCAATTAGCTAGAGTAGCTCCATGCAGAGCATTGTAGACATAGAAATTTGCAAAATACATACGGATCTGAATGTGACAGACCTGTTGACTGAACTTCTCTCACAAGTAAAACATGATCACACCTTAGTACTCTTCGGGTGTTAATCACATGGCGATGTGAACTAGATTATTGACTCTAGTAAACCCTTCTGGGTATTGGTCACATGGCGATGTGAACTATAGAGTGTTAAATCACATGACGATGTGAACTATTGATGTTAAATCACATGGCGATGTGAACTAGATTATTGACTCTAGTAAACCCTTTTGGGTATTGGTCACATGGCGATGTGAACTATAGAGTGTTAAATCACATGACGATGTGAACTATTGGTGTTAAATCACATGGCAGTGTGAACTAGATTATTGACTCTAGTGCAAGTGGGAGAGTGAAGGAAATATGCCCTAGAGGCAATAATAAAGTTGTTATTTATATTTCCTTATATCATGGTAAATGTTTATTATTCATGCTAGAATTGTATTAACCGGAAACTTAGTACATGTGTGAATACATAAACAAAACAAAGTGTCCCTAGTATGCCTCTACTTGACTAGCTCGTTTATCAAAGATCGTTATGTTTCCTAACCATAGACATGTGTTGTCATTTGATCAACAGGGTCACATCATTAGGAGAATGATGTGATGGACGAGACCCATTCGTTAGCTTTGCATTATGATTGTTACAGTTTCATTGCTACTGCTTTCTTCATGACTTATACATGTTCCTCAGACTATGAGATTATGCAACTCCCGAATACCGGAGGAACACTTTGTGTGCTATCAAACATCACAACATAAATGGGTGATTATAAATATGATCTACAGGTGTCTCCGAAGGTATTTGTTGGGTTGGCATAGATTGAGATTAGGATTTGTCGCTCCGTGTTTCAGAGGGGTATCTCTGGACCCTCTCGATAATGCTCATCACTATAAGCCTTGCAAGCAAGTTGAATAATGAGTTAGTTGCGGGATGAAGTACTACGGAACGAGTAAAGAGATCTGCCGGTAACGATTGTTAACTAGGTATGATGATACCGACGATCGAATCTCGGGCAAGTAACATACCGATGACAAAGGTAACAACTTATGTTGTTATGCGGTTTGACCGATAAAGATCTTCGTATAATATGTAGGAGCCAATATAAGCATGGAGGTTCCGCTACTGGTTATTGACTAGAGATGTGTCTCGGTCATGTCTACATAGTTCTCGAACCCGTAGAGTCCGCATGCTTAACGTTCGATGGCGATTTGTATTATGAGTTATGTGATTTGATGACCAAAGTTTGTTCGGAATACCGAATGAGATCACGGACATGACAAGGAGTCTCAAAATGGTCGAGAGGTAAAGATTCATATATTGGAAGGCTATATTCAGACATCAGAAAGGTTACGAGTGATTCGGGTATTTTTCGGAGTACCGGAGAATTACGGGAATTCACTCGGAGAGTAATGGGCCTTAATGGGATTTAGGGGAAAGGAGAGAAGGGCCTCAAGGGGTGGCTGCACGCCCCCCCATGGGCTGGTCCGAATTGGACTAGGAGGGGGCGGCGGCCCCCTCCTTCCTTCTCCCCTCTTCCTCCTTCCCTCCTTCTCCTAGTTGGAATAGGAAAGGGGGGGTGAATCCTACTTGGACCGGGGGTCCAAGTAGGACTCCCCCCCTTTGGTGCGCCCCCTCTAGGGCCGGCCTCCTCTTCCCCCCTCCTTTATATACGTGGGAGGGGGCACCCCAAAGACACACCAAGTCTTCTCTTAGCCGTGTCCGATGCCCCCCTCCACAGTTACACACCTCAGTCATATCGTCGTAGTGCTTAGGCGAAGCTCTGCGCCAGTAACTTCATCATCACCATTGCCATGTTGTCGTGCTGACGAAACTCTCCCTTGGCCTCAACTGTATCAAGAGCTCGAGGGATGTCATCGAGCTGAACGTGTGCTGAGCATGGAGGTGTTGTACGTTCGGTACTTGGATCGGTTGGATCCCGAAGACGTTCGACTACATCAACCGCGTTAATAAACGCTTCCGCATTCGGTCTATGAGGGTAAGTGGACACACTCTCCCCGGTCGTTTCTATGCTTCTCCTAGATAGATCTTGCGTGATCGTAGGAAATTTTTTGAAATACTACATTCCCCAACAACTACGCACTAAAAGTATCATGGGCAAAGATGGAAGCATATTAAAAATAAAGTCCACAATACGGCTCAACCCTATCTGGACCCTCATATTCTCCTTTTATTCTTATTTTTATTTTTTCAGGTTCTTTACAACCCACATCACCTTTCGATGGTACCAAGGGCCCTTTTTCTAGGCCCCTTATGAATACCCGATCGTCGATCCTCTCAAAGGATCATACACCAAGGAGAAAAGCAGCCCAGATGTGCGGCAGAGTATCCTAAGGATCTTTAAGATCACCTTTTCCTTTTTTAGGACCTGTACACAGTTTTCCCTTGTGCTCGGCATGTAAAATAGCGTCAATGCTTATCGCATTATCTGTACAAATACGTTTTGACGTATCAATCAGACTATAATGGACACAGTTTTTCGCCCAACCTATTCGGTATTGGCCTATCTCCTAATCTGTATTCCCTCTTTTCGTCTGATTGTCATATATACCTCAGCACGACTTAAATCACTAGGGGCTCAATTCATGTAGGTACATTCCTTAAAAACAAAACAAGTCTGGACACTTTTATAGCACATTTCATCGTCCCGAGTATAGCATTATATGCATCGGCTCCGAATCATGTCTTTGGTCAATAGTTGGGTTGCCCGGCTCCTGTGGTTACTGCCTTACGTTCCGCTTGTTCGGCTAAGGTAGTAAAGGGAGAACTACTGTGATTGTGTTTTGGTTCGCTCGGATAAACACCTCAGTAGAGAAAGCCAAAAACTGACTGTCATGGTGTGGCGAGAGCTGGTCAGCTGTTCGTTGACTAAGTACAAATCTCTTGTGATTTTTCCCGTATTAGACGAAGGGCCGGTCTTCATCCGGCCAGGAATCTACAACACCCAAGTTCGGATAGCCGAACAATACTAGGGGCTGCGCCTACAATCCCGTTATCAAACTCCTATGGCTAAGTGAGAGTGATAAAGCCACGTAGTCTGATTGTCTGGTTTGCCGCACTGACACCTCCTTCAAGGACCAAGCCGTTGGGTTAAGTGTGTTCATGTGCTATTCCGAACACCCCCGTACTTCATACGTGGGGGCTGAAGCCGATGACTGGCCAACTCTCAGATACCATCAACGGCCGCACAGGAGGAAAATAATTTTAGATAGCAAGCGAACATATTATACAAAAGCCTTGTTTCATAATACAAAGTTCGGGCAGCACGAATACATTCATTCAAAAATAATATCCTTCGAACACTAGCCCTCTACAATCCGGGATCCTTCCAGGACCTCTTCAAACTACCTCTCCGACATATGATGCTCCTTGCCCGCGGGTGGCCCCTCGGTATCAAGCTTAGTGGCATTCATCTTCGCCCACTGCACCTTGACACGGGTGAAGGCCATCCGGTCACCTTCGATATAGACCGACCGCTTTATGGCGTCAAGCCGGGGGCAGGCATTGACTAGCCGCTTCACGAGTCCGAAGTAGCTGCTGGGTATGGGCTCGGCCGGCCAAAGACGGACTATAACATCCTTCATGGCCAATTCGGCCACCCTATGCAGTTCGGTCAACTGCTTCAGCTGATCGCTGAGGGGAACCGGATGCTCTGGTGCAAGGAACTGCGACCAGAACAGCTTCTCCATTGAGCTCCCCTCTTTGGCTCGGAAGAACTCCGCAGCATCAGCAACACTCTGGGGAAGATCCGCAAACGCTCCTGGAGAACTTCAAACCCGGGTCAGCAAGATGTATCTTCTCCTTACAAATTTGCTCTGCATAGTAAAGGTCTTACTCGCCGCTATTTGCTTTGTCTCTTGGATCTCCCGACAGGTGCCTTGGGCTTCAACCCGGGCCTCCTTTGCGCTTTGGATGGTCTTAGCACCTTCGGAGTCTTGATCTGAAATCTTGCGCTCCAAGGACTCACATTTGCTTATAGCATCCTTGAGATCTTGTTGGACTTCCTCCACCCTTGATTCATGTTTTCAGCGGGCGGCTCATTCCTCCTCCGCCTCCTTCTTGGCTTCGGCCAGTGCACTCTTGAGGGTATCAACCTCAGACACATCAACTATGAGCATAATCATAAAGCTTAGTCAGATATCAAATCAGAACTCATATCATTTCAGATATGCATAGGTATTGCATACCTTGCTTTTCCTCCAGTCGCTTGTTGGCCCGGATGAGTTCTTCATCAGCCCGCTCCAACTTCCACTTCAGTTTGGACACTTCGGTGGCCTAAGAAGTAGTCGCTACTAACGAAGCCTGTTGATCACAATAGATATGTATGTTATCTCCTGCGAATACTACTTGATCCTCTGTTCGGCCCTTCTTTACAAAGGCCGCACAGAGTCTCAGGGGCTACTATCTATAACAGGCATATCTTTTGTATATACACAACAACTAAAGAATATTACAACACAAACCTCAAAGCCTGTTAGAAGGCTGGTATAAGCTTCATTCAATCCGCTTTTAGCGGACTAAACCTTTTTAACCATCGTACCCATAAGGGTACAATGTTCCTCCACAATGGAAGTGCGCTGAAGTGCTTCCACCAGAGTGTCCGATGCCCCTAGATTGACAAAGGTCGCCGGTGGAGTCGACGCACCCCCTTCTTTCAAAGGAGGCTGCTCGCCTGATTTCGGAGCCGTGCGGATCTCCGGAATGATATTCGGTCGGGGGCCGAATTGGGCATGGCCCCCGTCGCCAGTCTCCATGGGGGTCGATTCCCCCCTGTTTTTGGCGGCAGAGGTATTACCCTCTAGTGCCACCTTTACGGCCTCGCACACCTCCCCATGGCTTGGAGAGGTTTTTCGGGACAACACTTCGCTGTTGTCCGTAGCAGTGGGTGGAGAGGCCTGTGGAGGCGTCTCGCTCTCCATCATGTTTGGCCCCAGCAAATTCCCAGAAGAGATGATCGTTGGGGGAGATCGCAAGCCGGACTGCAGCATGCAATTCAATGTGTTAGAACCGAAAGGCATAAAACCAGATATATGCACAGTATCTTTGAATACTTATGATTCGGCAAGGGGATTTGCTCTAGGGCGCCGCTTGGGGATGGCTTCGGTATCTGAATCCGAGCCATCCGAAAGGGATATTCTCCCCCTTTTGGACGCCTCCACTTCTGGATCCGCGGAGGCCGCCCCTTTCTTCTTCCTCCTCCTCCTCCTCATCTTCATCTCCCTCGTGGGAGGAGTGAGCCTCAGTCTCTTCGGACATAGCATCCGAAATACCTTTACAGCAGAGGCCACTTTTGTCCTCCTTGCCCTTCTTCTTCTTGTCCTTCTTCTTCAGCGCTTGGTACGGCGCCGGGACCAGCATCCTCGTTAGCAGAGGATCAGCTGGATTCTCGGGCAGCGGAGCCGGACACTTGGTCCGCTCTACCTTCTTTGTCCAGCCCTGATCAAAGGATGGAATTCTCAGCATACCCCTTTGTGTTGTGAACTAAGTTATGTTCGGAGACTAAAATACTTACCGGGGTGGCTGAATGACCGCAATTTAGGCCGATGTCATCGGTCGTCTCCGGCCACGACTTCTGGGCCTTGAAAAGCATATTCCAGATTGCCTTGTGTGTCATGCTGAAGAATCGCTGCAGGGTTCGCGGCCCTTCCGGATTAAACTCCCACATGTGGAGAGGCAGGCGTTGGCAGGGAAGGGTCCGACAAAATAGCATCACCTGGATCACGTCAGGGAGGCTGGTGTTCTTTTCTATCATGTTTTTGACACGCTTCTGCAGCATCAACACCTCGTCAGTTGACCCCCAACCCAGACCTTTGTTCAGCCACAATGCGAGTCGCATCAGGGGTCCGGATCTGAATTCAGGAGTGGCCGCCAAGTTGGCGCCGCGGGGTTCGGTGATGTAGAACCACTCGTGTTGCCATATTTTCACGGTTTCCACGAAGGCCCCCTTGGGCTAGGTGACGTTAGGGAGCTTGCTCACCATGGCGCCCCCGCGGTCTATGTGATGCCCGTCAACCACCTTCGGCATCACATTGAAGACTTTGAGCCATAAGCTGAAGTGGGGGGAATGCGGAGGAGCGCCTCGCACAAGACGATGAACACCGAAATGTGGAGAAAGGAATTCGGGGCTAGATCGTGTAAATCAAGCCCGTAATAGAACATGAGGCTACGGACAAATGGAAGGAGGGGAAACCCTAGTCCGCGGTGGAAGTGGGGGATGAATACCACCCTTTCGCCATGCTCCGGGGTGGGGATGACCTGCTTTTTGCCAGGGATCCTGTGCGCAACGTTCGCACTCAGGTACCCCCACCTCCGGGATCTCCTTGACATATTTCTCTGTTACGGAGGAGGCCACCCACTTGCCTTGGGAGCTAGATCCGGACATGGCTGGAGTGTTTGCTGGTGATGGAAAAGATCGAAACTTGGGTGCTGGAGCTCAAGGATAGGAGGGCTGAGGAAGAAGAAGGTGTGGGGTAAAAAGATGGGTCCTTATCCCGTTATAAAGGCAGTGAATGTCAAGTGCCCCCTCACAAGACTTAAAACTTGCCTATTCCCAAGGGGTTGTGCAAATGGCACAGTTGGATTACCCAAACCCACATTGATGAGGATCCCGCAATAAGGGGACACGATCTCTGCTTTGACAAGACGTGTCACCGGAGGTTGCGTCTCGAAACGCGGAGAGCGAGGCCAAAACACGGTTGGAAATACTGAAGTGGCCAGATGTAACGTTTCGCCATTAAAGCTGTCAATAAGACATGCCTTGTTTTTTGATTAAGTGTTGTGCCCTTGCGGTTGAGGGTTGTAACTGTTAAACAGAGCAAGATATAGTTCTCATGTTCGGAATACTACTTTGGAGTATTCGGAGGAGGAACCCGCCTTGCAATGCCGAAGACAATCTGCACGCTGGACACATCGTCATTGAAGCCTGGTTCAGGGGCTACTGAGGGAGTCCTGGATTATGGGGTCCTCGGGCGTCTGGGCCATGTGACTTGGGCCGGACTGATGGGTCGTGAAGGTACAAGATGGAAGGCCTTCCCCCGTGTCCGGATGGGACTCTCCTTTGCGTGGGTAGCAAGTTTGGCGTTCGGATATGTATTTTCCTTTCTCTCTAAACCGACTTTGTACAACCCTAGGCCCCTCCGGTGTCTATATAAACAAGAGGGTTTAGTCCGTAGAGGCAATCATAAATCATACAGGCTAGACATCTAGGGTTTAGCCATTACGATCTCGCGGTAGATCAACTCTTGTAACCCCTATACTCATCAAAGTCAATCAAGTAGGAAGTAGGGTATTACCTCCATTAAGAGGGCCCGAACCTGGGTAAACATTGTGTCCCCTGTCTCCTGTTACCTTTGATCCTCAGACACAGAGTTCGGGTCCCCCTACCTGAGATCTGCCGGTTATGACCCCGACAGAGGCCCAACACGAGTCTACAAGAATAAAGTTGCATAGTAGACATCAGCGTCTGGGCGTCTTGAGTTGATCTCTGGATGGCACCGAGCCGACGCATCCGTCGGGGCGGCATGGTGCCAGGCCTTGGCAGCCACAGGGGAAAGCGAACAGGCTGCCGTCCTGGACATGGCCACATGCGATGTAGCAGTGAAGGATGCTTATGCTACCAGGGAGCGCTGCCGAGCGGTGGAAGCCGAGATGAAGACCCTCCACGACGGGCAGGCCGCCGAGGCTCACCAGCACGAGGCGCGGGAGGAGGAGCTGGAGGCCCGGGAAGCTGCAGTCGCCGACCGCGACACCGAGCTGGAGCAAGCGGCACAGAAGCAAGCCACAGAGCGCAACCGCTTGGCGAAGCTGAAAGAGGAGGTGGAGGTGGAGAAGACCCAGCTGGAGGCCAAGGCAAAAGTTCTCACCAAGAAGCATGCTGCCTTCAACTCCCTTGAGCAAAGGTCCCGCAAGGCACTGCAGGATATCTACGGGAGGGGGTTGAAGAAGCCGTTGGTGACTGCGGAGGAAGGACCTGCTGAGTTGCTCCCCCAGCTTGTCACGACGCTCGAGGGCGTTGTCGTCGGAGTCGGCCCCATGGTGGAAGGAGAATCTCACGCACTCTCCTCCTCAGCTGTGACGCGCGTCTTCGGCCACCTCCATCTTCACGACCCCAACTTCGACTTCGGTGCCCTGCTTGAGCTGGTGGACTCGGAGCATTGCACCACTGCTGCCGAAGCTGTGAAGGGCCAGGTGGAGGCCCTGCTACGGAAGTTCCTCGCTATCGACCCCGCGGCCATGGCCGGTGGCGCCGCCGACCCTACAACTACTCCTGGCGGCGCAGGTGACGGCGACACCGTCGACGACGGGGCACTCCTCACGGGTGATGACAGCGCCCAAGGCTGAAGAAGAAGCACGACAGAGTCGCTACCGTCCATTTTTTTCCTGCAACGCGTATCGGGCCTCATGGAGGCGTTAAGACTTATGCTTGGTGTTTTAAGAGACAATATGTTTTGTAATAACTTGCTAGGGTTTTGCGATTTCCTTTCGGTTTGCTTTAGCGTTCTGCATTGGCAGGGCCCAGCCCCGTGCATAACTCAGCCGCTGTTGGGTCGTCCTGATCGCTAGGACGACACCAAGGGGTGAGGGCTACGTGACTAGTTAGGCTCCTGAGTCGCGATGCTCAGGAGTCCCCCTTGACGAACGAACAGCTCCCGGGAAGGGACGCGAGAGTAGGTCTTGGCATTCTGCATCGGCAAGGTCCGGCCCCGCGCATACCTCAGCCACCGTTGGGTCGTCCGGATCGCCAGGACAAAACCAAGGGGTGAGGGGCTACATGACCAGTTGATTCGTCTCCAATGTATCTATAATTTTTTATTGTTCCATGCTATTATATTACCCCTTTTGGATGTTTATGGGCTTTATTTTACACATTTATATCATTTTTGGGGACTAACCTACTAACCCGAGGCCCAGCTCGTATTGCTGTTTTTTGCCAACTTCAGTATTTCGAAGAAAAGGAATATCAAACGGAGTCCAAACGGAATGAAACCTTCGGGAGCATGATTTTTGGAACGAACGTGATCCAGAGGACTTGGAGTGCAAGTCAAGAAGCAGCCAAGGACTCCACGAGATAGGTGGGCGACCCCCCCCCCTATAGGGCGCGCCCCCTGTCTCGTGGGCCCCTCGGGCGTCCACCGACATACTTCTTCCTCATATATAAGCCTACGTACCCCGAAAACATCCAGGGAGCAGAAGAAACACAATTTCCACCACCTTAACCTTCTGTATCCGCGAGATCCCATCTTGGAGCCTTCGCTGGCGCTCCACCGGAGGAGGAATCGACCATGGAGGACTTCTACATCAACACCCTTGCCACTCCGATGATTTGTGAGTAGTTTACCACAGACCTTCGGGTCCATAGTTATTAGCTAGATGGCTTCTTCTCTCTTTCTGGATCTCAATACAATGTTCTCCCCCTATCTTGTGGAGATCTATTTGATGTGAACTATTTTTGCGGTGTGTTTGTCGAGATCCGATGAATTGTGGGTTTATGATCAAGTTTATCTATGAGAAGTATTTGAATCTCCTCTGAATTCTTTTATGTATGATTGAGTTATCTTTGCAAGTCTCTTCGAATTATCAGTTTGGTTTGGCCTACTAGATTGATCTTTCTTGCCATGGGAGAAGTGCTTAGCTTTGGGTTCAATCTTGCGGTGTCCTTACCCAGTGACAGAAAGGGTTGCAAGGCACGTATTGTATTGTTGCCATCGAGGATAACAAGATGGGGTTTAGATCATATTACTTGAGTTTATCCCTCTACATCATGTCATCTTGCTTAATGCGTTACTCTGTTCTTATGAACTTAATACTCTAGATGCAGGCAGGAGTCGGTCGATGTGTGGAGTAATAGTAGTAGATGCAGGCAGGAGTCGGTCTACTTGTTGCGGACGTGATGCCTATATACATGATCATGCTTAGATAATCTCATAATTATTCGCTTTTCTATCAATTGATCGACAGTAATTTGTTCACCCACCGTAATACTTATGCTATCTTGAGAGAAGCCACTAGTGAAACCTATGGCCCCCGGGTCTATCTCTTATCATATTTGCGTCCAATCTACTTTTATTTGCATCTTTACTTTTTGCATCTATATTATAAAATAGCAAAAATATATTTATCTTATCATACTATCTCTATTAGATCTCACTTTTGCAAGTGGCCATGAATGGATTGACAACCCCTTTATTGCGTTGGTTGCGAGTTCTTTGTTTGTTTGTGTAGGTGCGTGGGACTTTTGAGGAGCCTCCTACTGTATTAATACATTGGTTCTCAAAAACTGAGGGAAATACTTACGCTACTATTGCTGCATCACCCTTTCCTCTTCAAGGAAAAACCAACGCAAGCTCAAGACGTAGCAAGAAGGGTTTCTGGCACCGTTCTCGGGGAGGTCTTTGCTCGAGTCAAGACATACCAAGTACCCATCACAAACCCATCTCCCTCGCATTTACATTATTTGCCATTTGCCTCTCGTTTTCCTCTCCCCCACTTCACCCTTGCCGTTTTATTCGCCCTCTCTTTCCCAATCTCCTCCTCTCTTTTTGCTTGCCTTTTTTTGTTTGCTTGTGTGTTGGATTACTTGTTGCCATGGCGCAAGATAATACTAAATAGTGTGGTTTCTCGAATACCAATAATAATGATTTCCTTAGTACTCCGATTGCTCCTCTTAATGATGTTGAGTCTTGTGAAATCAATACTGCTTTGCTGAATCTTGTTATGAAAGATCAATTCACCGGCCTTCCTAGTGAAGATGCCGCTAGTCATCTAAACAACTTTGTTGATTTGTGTGATATGCAAAAGAAGAAAGATACGGATAACAATTTTGTCAAATTGAAGTTATTTTCGTTTTCACTTAGAGATCGTGCTAAAGTTTGGTTTTCGTCTTTGCCTAAAAATAGAATTGATTCTTGGAACAAGTGCAAAGATGCTTTTATCTCTAAGTATTTTCCTCCCGCTAAGATTATCACTCTTAGGAACGATATTATGAATTTTAAACAACTTGATCATGAGCATGTTGCCCAATCTTGGGAAAGAATGAAATTGATGCTTCACAATTGCCCTACTCATGGTTTGAATGGATGACCATACAAAAAATTTATGCCGGTTTGAACTTTGCTTCTAGAAATCTTTTAGATTCGGCCACGGGAGGCACGTTTATGCAAATCACATTAGGAGATGCTACAAAACTTCTTGATAATATTATGGCAAATTATTCTCAATGGCACACCGAAAGATCTTCTAGTAAAAAAGTGCATGCTATAGAAGAAATTAATGTTTTGAGTGGAAAGATGGATGAACTTATGAAATTGTTTGCTACTAAAAATACTCCTCTTGATCCCAATGATATGCCTTTGTCTTCTTTGATTGAGAATAATAATGAATCTATGGATGTGAATTTTGTTGGTAGGAATAGTTTTGGAAACAATGCTTATAGAGGAAACTTTAATGCTAGACTGTTCCCTAGTAATTCCTCTAATAATTCTGGAAATTCCAACAATAATTCTTATGGTAGTTTTAATAAGATGCCCTCTGATTTTTGAGAATAGTGTGAAAGAATTTATGATTTCTCAAAAGAATTTTAATGTTTTGCTTGTAGAAAAATTGCTCAAAGTTGATGATTTGGCTAGGAACTGTAGCGACCCGACCTCAGATGGTCAAGTCTCTATGCTCAAGTATCATCCCTGGATCAGTAATGCTGACACCACATAGTACTTCAAAGGATTTATAACAGAGTAGCAATCACACACTTATTACATCGAATGTCTCAAAAGAGAACTTATTACAATAATATGGCTTAAGGCCATCTAATGCGATAACAGCGGAAGGCTTGGAAGATAAAGTGAGTCCATCAACTCCAACGACATAACTGAGCTGCATGGCAACGACCTACGAACCTTACTCCTCATCTGAAAAGTCTGCAACATAATACGTTGCAGCCCGAGAACGGGTCAGCACATGGAATATGCCGGCAATGTAACATAAAATAGCAATAACTGAATAATGCTACCACTACATGCATATTTGGCTGGTGGAAAGCTCTATGGTTACAGTTTTGCGAAATGCCAATTTTTCCCTACTACAAAGGAATCAATTTTAATTTAACTATCATGGTAGTTGAAACATCATTTGAGAAGGTAAACCCCAACTCAATGATCCCAATTAAAAGTAATTAACAACCCAGCAATATTAATTTAAGAGTGTTGAGATACATGCGAATACTCAAGTACCAGATACTCAGAATTGTCCATAACCGGGGACATGGCTAACAATGATTAGATTGTACGCTCTGCAGAGGTTTGCGCACTTTTCCCCGTAAGACTCGATCACCTCCGTTGATTCTCGCATTGCATGGTGTTTGAGAGACGGATGACCAAGACACAGTCTTTCAGAAGCATTAACTCTCTACTCCGGGCAGACCATACCAAACCTACAAACCCACTACCTGCTGATCCACCTCTTCAAGATCTTCACGCAACTTACTCAAACTATGCTAGAGCCCATAATAGCTTGCGGCTGCACACGGAAGTTTCTAGCATGAATAGACTCAGTTCCCTTTGAGCCTGGGTGGCGGTCCATAGGAGAATCACACGGTAACCCCGGGATTTCCAAAAATAAAACAGGCAATCACTAGTAACCCCAGGTGCCTCAATCCACCCAGATGTGTATTAAAGTTGCCACCTTAAGTAAACCATTAATTATCAATCTCACATCTGTCATGGATATCACTCAAACCCAATCCACGTCTATGAGCATAGCATGGAAATATAAGCATAACGTAGAAGTAACTCCCAATGGTTTGATATGAAACAGGGCAATAGGTTCTACCTCATCAACTACTTCCCAATACCCACATGTTAAAAGCATCCAATTCATGCATTGTTTGAGGATTGAAACCAATGCATAAAAACTGGGTATGAAAAGAGTATGATCAATGTGTTACTTGCCTTGCTGACGATCCGGGTATCCTAGAGACTTGTAGTAACACGCTTCGCACTCCGGGAATTCTAGCGCAAGCAAACAATAACATACATAAGCAACAATCAAAGATGCACAAGTAGAACTCCAAATAAAAGAGGTTGACCGGAGATTTCAACTTAAGAACTCCGGTTTGCAAAAAGAATCAAATCAAACGAAGCAACGAAACTCAAACGGCAAAAGAAACAACTTCGTTTTGCTAATATGGATCTAAGTCAAATTTTACAGAAGAAAAATCTTGTTTGAGTTGATTATTCGGAAAGAGGGTTTCGAGATGAAACTCCAGGCGCTTGAATCGCCTGATTTCGATAAACGAGCGAAAAGAAAAATAGGTTTGAAAATCAGATCAGAAATCGTGATCAGAATAATCGCGGAATAAATCCGATAAAAAGAAAAATGACGAACTACTAAACGAACGAACGTTCGTTAACAGAAACTAAACAGTGAACGCGTTCGTTAAAATGAATGGACGAACGGACGTTCGCTAAACAAATAAACCGACGAAAATAATAAGCCGATCTAGAAAAAAATGATCTAGGGTTTTCAAAAGAACCCGAACGGTTTATTTAAAAAAACGGCGGCGGGGTCGGGTACCTCCGGCGGCTCGTCCGGTGGGGCGGCGGCTCCGGCGAGGCTTCGGCGACGGCGGCGGGGCTGCGGGGCTGCGGTGGGCGGCGGCGGCGGCGACGCGGGGCGACGGCAGCGGCTCCGGTGGCGGCGGATCGGGGCTGCGGCTGCGGCGGGTGGCGGGTGGCGGTGTGGCGGCGGTGTGGCGGCGGGGGCGGCGGCTTTATAGGGGGCGGGGCGGGGCTCGGCTTGGGCGAGGGGGCGCCCGGGAGTGGAGTCCGGCTCGGACTTCGCCCTCGGCGTCCGCGCCGCGCACGGCGCGCGTGCGGGGAAGGCGGCGGCGGCTGGCTGGGCCGGCCTGCTCGGCTGGGCCTTCGGCCCAGTCGGGCGCGAGGTTTTTTCTTTAAAACATTCCGCCGAAGAAAAATTCCTAGAAAAATAAATAAAAATCTAAAAATTCCAAAACAAGTTTTCTCCGTCTAAATAGAATATTTAGAACAAGATGAACTTTTCTTGGCCCCTAAAATGCAATTTTTTAAAACATGCAACATTTTTCTAGGAGCAATAAAATCCCGAATAACTCAAATAAAATCCCAAAAATGATTTTAACATTTTTCCTCTGATATTTCAATTATTTTGGAGAAGTCATATTATCTCCCCTCATTTATTATTTTAAAATGAAATATTTTCTGGAGAGAAAATAATTAAAATCAAATCCTCGTCTTCATTATTTGATAAAAATTTCAAATATGAAAATTAGAAAAATCCCCAACTCTCTCCGAAGGTCCTTGAGTTGCTTAGGATTTCGAGGATTGCAACGAAAAAGAAATAAAATATGATATGCATGGATGATCTATGTATAACATGCCAAATTGGAAATTTGGGATGTTACAAACCTACCCCCCTTAAGATGAATCTCGCCCTCGAGATTCGGGTTGGCTAGAAAATAGGTGCGGATGGTCCTTGCAAATATCCTCCTCTCGCTCCCAGGTGGCTTCCTCCTCAGAATGATGACTCCACTGAACTTTGCAAAACTTGATCACCTTGTTGCGAGTGACTCGACTATCAAACTCAAGAATCTTAACTGGCTTCTCCTCATAACTCAGATTATTATCCAGCTGAATCGCCTCCAACGATACTGTATCATTCAATGGTATATCGGCCATCTCAGCATGGCACTTCTTCAGCTGTGATACGTGAAACACATCGTGAACTCCTGACAATCCTTCAGGTAATTCCAGCTTGTAGGCAACTTCTCCCATCCGTTCCAAAATACGATATGGTCCTACAAATCTCAGGGCTAACTTTCCCTTAACTCCAAATTGTTTTACTCCCCTCAAGGGTGATACTCGTAGATAGGCTTTGTCTCCAACTTCATAAGTTACTTCCTTGCGTTTTGAGTCTGCGTAACTCTTCTGTCTGGACTGAGCAATCTTTAGTCTGTCCCTGATTAGTTTAACCTTCTCCTCTGATTCCTTGATCAAATCTGGTCCAAATAGCTGACGGTCTCCTACCTCGTCCCACATCAATGGTGTTCTACACATGCGTCCATACAGAGCTTCGAATGGTGCCATCTTCAAACTGGCCTGGTAACTGTTGTTATAAGAAAACTCTGCGTACGGCAAATTGTCATCCCAACTAGATCCATAATCTAGCGCACAGGCTCTCAACATATCCTCCAAAATCTGATTGACTCTCTCTGTCTGCCCATCTGTCTGCGGGTGAAAAGCGGTACTGAACTCCAATCGGGTCCCCAAAGTCTGGTGTAGCTGATGCCAAAACTTTGAAGTAAACTGAGTTCCTCTATCTGATACGATGCTCCTCGGAACTCCATGTAAACATACGATCCTGGTCATATATATCTTGGCCAACTTCGCACTTGTATACGTTGTTTTCACCGGTATGAAATGAGCTACCTTAGTCAATCGATCCACAACAACCCATATAGAATCATATCCTGCCTTGGTTCTGGGTAATCCGGTATAAAGTCCATACCAAGTTTATCCCACTTCCATTCGGGTATTGGCATAGGCTGTAACAGTCCTGCTGGCTTCTGATGCTCTGCCTTCACTCTCTGACATACATCACATATGGCTACATACTCGGCAATATCCTTCTTCATTCCAGTCCACCAGAAACGTTCCTTCAAGTCCAAATACATCTTGGTGTTTCCAGGGTGAATCGAGTATGGTGAGTCATGGGCCTCCTGTAGTATCAACTTCTTGATCTCCGAATTGTTGGGCACATAAATTCGGTCCTCAAACCATAAGGTATCGTGCTCATCCTCGCGAAAACCTTTGGCTTTACCTTCGCCCATCCTCTCTCTTATCTCAGCAATCTCTTTGTCTTCCTTCTGAGCTTCTCGAATCTTATCCAACAGTGTCGACTGAACTTCCATTGTTGCAAGAAAACCTCTTGGAACAATCTCCAATCGTAGTTCCATGATCTCTGCAGCTAACTCCTTTGGCATTCTATTGCTCACAAGAACATTAGCATAACTCTTCCGGCTCAAAGCATCTGCTACGACATTGGCTTTTCCTGGATGGTAGTGTAGCTTCATGTCGTAATCCTTTATAAGTTCCAACCATCTCCTCTGCCTGAGGTTCAACTCCTTCTGTGTGAAAATGTACTTCAAGCTCTTATGATCCGTGTACACATCACAACGGTTTCTAATAAGATAATGTCTCCAAGTCTTTAGTGCATGCACCACGGCTGCTAACTCCAAATCATGCGTGGCATAGTTCAACTCGTGTGGCTTCAGTTGTCGTGAGGCATACAAAACAACTTTTCCTTCATGCATAAGCACACATCCAAGTCCCAAGCGAGAGGCGTCACAATACACTTGAAACTCCTTATGTATATCTGGCAAGGTCAGCACTGGGGCTGTAGTCAATCGCTCCTTCAGCTCTTGAAAACTTGTCTCGCACTCCTCCGTCCATTTGAACTTAATATCCTTCTTTAGTAATTCCGTCATTGGTTTAGCAATCTTGGAAAAATTCTCAATGAACCTCGCCAACTAAAGTGGGTGCCAACCATTCAGTGACCGACTGAACCTTACTGGGATCTACTGCTATACCCTCTCCTGATATAACATGCCCAAGAAATCCAACTTCCTTCAACCAAAACTCGCACTTGCTGAATTTGGCATATAGCTGATGTTCCCTGAGTTTCTCGAGAACCAAACGCAAGTGTTCCGCGTGCTCTTCTTCGTTCTTCGAGTATATCATAATATCATCTATAAATACCACAACAAACTTGTCCAAATACTCCATGAACACCTTGTTCATCATACTCATGAAATAGGCAGGGGCGTTAGTCAGTCCAAATGACATGACCGTATACTCATACAATCCATACCGTGTGGTAAACACTGTCTTGGGTATATCCTGCTCTCGGATCTTCAACTGATGGTATCCCGATCGCAGATCAATCTTCGAAAACACCTTAGCTCCTTGTAACTGATCAAACAGATCGTTGATCATTGGTAAGGGATACTTGTTCTTTATTGTTACTTCATTCAGAGCTCGGTAATCAACAACCATCCTTAGGGATTTATCCTTCTTCTCCACCAAAAGTATTGGGGCTCCCCAAGGTGACGAGCTTCTACAAATGTAACCTTTCTCCAACAACTCCTTAATCTGCTTCTTAATTTCCTCCAGATCATTTGCTGGCATCCAATAGGGTCTTTTAGATATCGGTCCTGTTCCTGGCAATAGCTCTATCAAAAACTCAACGTCTCTGTCCGGTGGCATACCAGGTAACTCTTCGGGGAAAACATCCGGAAAATCCTTTACTACAGGTACTTCCTCCTGTACAACTCCCGTGAGGGCGTTTACTTGGCTCCTCCTAGGCACATGCCTAGATACATACTTAATCCTTGTTCCCTCCGGGGTAGTAAGATAAATTGACTTACTAGCACAGTCAATACTTCCTTCATACTTTGACATCCAGTCCATACCTAATATCACATCCAATCCTTGCGACTCCAAGATAATTAGGTCAGACGGAAATACATGCGTGCCAATGATTAGGGGTATCTGGGTGCACCATCTGCTAGCCATGTACTATGATCCCGGCGAGCTCACTAAGAGGGGTGTCCTAAGGGTTTGGGTTGGCAACTTAAACTTTTCCACAAATCCCCTTGATATGTATGAATGCGATGCACCAGTATCGAAAAGAACAATAGCGGTAAATGACTGAACCAAAAACTTACCTATTACCGCGTCCGGCTGCTCTTCAACCTCCTCCACGTTAACGTGGTTCACTTGTCCTTTGTTGAATGGATTGGGCTTCTTCCCTGCTCTCCCGTTTCCATTCCCATTCTTTCCTTCAGAGCAGTCATTGGCATAGTGCCCTGTCTTCCCGCACTTGTAGCAAACAACTTGGCTTAAGTCTCTCTTTGCGGGTGTGGATGGGTTAGAGCAGTTCTGATTATTGTTGGCTCCATTCCCATTCCCATTCTTCGCACCATTATGGTTATGCGATCCTCCTCCAGCATGGTTATGTCCTCCATGGTTATGAACAAGTCCTCCTGAGTTCGGGGTCAAACGAGGCTTCTGGTGAGCTCCTGAATTGTATTTTCCTTGTCCATACTTCCTCTTACAATTATCAACCTGCTGCTGCTTCCCTTCAATGATATGCCTTTGTCTTCTTTGATTAAGAATAATAACGAATCTATGGATGTGAATTTTGTTGGTAGGAATAGTTTTGGAAACAATGCTTATAAAGGAAACTTTAATGCTAGACCGTTCCCTAGTAATTCCTCTAATAATTATGGCAATTCCTACAATAATTCTTATGGTAGTTTTAATAAGATGCCCTCTGATTTTTGAGAATAGTGTGAAAGAATTTATGATTTCTCAAAAGAATTTTAATGTTTTGCTTGAAGAAAAATTGCTCAAAGTTGATGATTTGGCTAGGAACTGTAGCGACCCGACCTCAGATGGTCAAGTCTCTGTGCTCAGGTGTCATCCCTGGATCAGTAATGCTGACACCACACAGTACTTCGAAGGATTTATAACAGAGTAGAAATCACACACTTATTACATCGAATGTCTCAAAAGAGAACTTATTACAATAATATGGCTTAAGGCCATCTAATGCGATAACAGCGGAAGGCTTGGAAGATAAAGTGAGTCCATCAACTCCAACGGCATAACTGAGCTGCACGGCAACGACCTACGAACCTTACTCCTCGTCTGAAAAGTCTGCAACATAATACGTTGCAGCCCGAGAATGGGTCAGCACATGGAATATGCTGGCAATGTAACACAAAAGAGCAATAACTGAATAATGCTACCACTACATGCATATTTGGCTGGTGGAAAGCTCTATGGTTACAGTTTTGCGAAATGCCAATTTTTCCCTACTACAAAGGAATCAATTTTAATTTAACTATCATGGTAGTTGAAACATCATTTCAGAAGGTAAACCCCAACTCAATGATCCCAATTAAAAGTAATTAACAACCCAACAATATTAATTTAAGAGTGTTGAGATACATGCGAATACTCAAGTACCAGATACTCAGAATTGTCCATAACTGGGGACACGGCTAACCATGATTAGATTGTACACTCTGCAGAGGTTTGTGCACTTTTCCCCGCAAGACTCGATCACCTCCGTTGATGCTCGCACTGCATGGTGTTTGAGAGACGGATGACCGAGACACAGTCTTTCAGAAGCATTAACTCTCTACTCCGGGCAGACCATACCAAACCAACAAACCCACTACCTGCTGATCCACCTCTTCAAGAGCTTCACGCAACTTACTCAAACTATGCTAGAGCCCATAATAGCTTGCGGCTGCACATGGAAGTTTCTAGCATGAATAGACTCAGTTCCCTTTGATCCTGGGTGGCGGTCCATAGGAGAATCACACGGTAACCTCGGGATTTCCAAAAATAAAACAGGCAATCACTGGTAACCCCAGGTGCCTCAATCCACCCAGATGTGTATTAAAGTTGCCACCTTAAGTAAACCATTAATTATCAATCTCA
Source organism: Triticum timopheevii (assembly GCA_963921465.1). NCBI lineage: Eukaryota > Viridiplantae > Streptophyta > Magnoliopsida > Poales > Poaceae > Triticum > Triticum timopheevii. The sequence goes on along the minus strand of OY997266.1, from coordinate 126,728,934 downwards.
CATCTGTCATGGATATCACTCAAACCCAATCCACGTCTACGAGCATAGCATGGCAATATAAGCATAACGTAGAAGTAACTCCCAAGGGTTTGATATGAAACAGGGCAATAGGTTCTACCGTATCAACTAATTCCCAATACCCACATGTTAAAAGCATCCTAATCATGCATTGTTTGAGGATTGAAACTAATGCATAAAAACTGGGTATGAAAAGAGTATGATCAATGTGTTACTTGCCTTGCTGACGATTCGGGTATCCTAGAGACTCATAGTAACACGCTTCGCACTCCGGGAGTTCTAGTGCAAGCAAACAATAACATACATAAGCAACAATCAAAGATGCACAAGTAGAACTCCAAATAAAAGAGGTTGACCGGAGAGTTCAACTTAAGAACTCCGGTTTGCAAAAAGAATCAAATCAAACGAAGCAACGAAACTCAAACAGCAAAAGAAACAACTTCGTTTTGCTAATCTAGATCTAAGTCAAATTTTACAGAAGAAAAATCTTGTTTGAGTTGATTATTCGGAAAGAGGGTTTCGAGATGAAACTCCAGGCGCTTCAATCGCCTGATTCCGATAAATGAGCGAAAAGAAAAACAGGTTTGAAAATCAGATCAGAAATCGCGATCAGAATAATCGCGGAATAAATCCGATAAAAGAAAAACGACGAACTGCTAAACGGACGAACGTTCGTTAACAGAAACTAAACAGTGAACGCGTTCGTTAAAACGAACGGACGAACGGACGTTCGCTAAACAAATAAACTGACGAAAATAATAAACCGATCTAGAAAAAATGATCTAGGGTTTTCAAAAAAAAAACTGAAGGGTTTATTTAAAAAAAAAACCGGCGGCGGGGTCGGGTACCTCCGGCGGCTCGTCCGGCGGGGCGGCGGCTCTGGCGGGGCTACGGCGATGGCGGCGGGGCTGCGGTGGGCGGCGGCGGCGGCGACGCGGGGCGACGGCAGCGGCTCCGGCGGCGGCGGATCGGGGCTGCGGCGGCTGCGGGCTGCGGCGGGTGGCGGGTGGCGGTGTGGCGACGGTGTGGCGGCGGGGGCGGCGGCTTTATAGGGGGCGGGACGGGGCTCGGCTTGGGCGAGGGGGCGCCCGGGGGTGGAGTCCGGCTCGGACTTCGCCCTCGGCGTCTGTGCCGCACACGGCGCGCACGCGGGGAAGGCGGCGGCGGCTGGCTGGGCCGGCCTGCTCGGCTGGGCCTTCGGCCCAGTCGGGCGCGAGTTTTTTTTTTAAAAAAAACATTCCCCCGAAGAAAAATTCCTAGAAAAATAAATAAAAATCTAAAAATTCCAAAACAAGTTTTCTCCGTCTAAATAGAATATTTAGAACAAGATGAACTTTTCTTGGCCCCTAAAATGCAATTTTTTAAAACATGCAACATTTTTCTAGGAGCAATAAAATCCCGAATAACTCAAATAAAATCCCAAAAATGATTTTAACATTTTTCCTCCGATTTTTCAATTATTTTGGAGAAGTCATATTATCTCCCCTCATTTATTATTTTAAAATGAAATATTTTCCGGAGAGAAAATAATTAAAATCAAATCCTCGTCTTCACTATTTGATAAAAATTTCAAATATGAAAAATAGAAAAATCCCCAACTCTCTCCGAAGGTCCTTGAGTTGCTTAGGATTTTGAGGATTGCAACGAAAAAGAAATAAAATATGATATGCATGGATGATCTATGTATAACATGCCAAATTGGAAATTTGGGATGTTACAGGAACGTTGATAGACTTTCGCTTGATGTTGATTCTCTTAAACTTAGATCTTCTCCACCTAAGCATGATATCAATGAGTCTCTCAAAGTAATGAGAATTTCCATTGATGAGTGCAAGGAAAGAACCGCTAGATTGCGTGCTAAAAAAGATAGCTTTATAAAAGCGTGTTCTTCTAGTTTCCATGAAAATAATGATGAAGATCTCAAAGTTATTGATGCGTCTCCTATTAGATCTATGTTTTGCAATATGAATTTTGATAATTATGGGACTGATGATGAGTCAACTTTGCCTAGAAGGCGTCCCAAGAATTCGGAGTCCTTAGATCTTGATGCTAAATTGGGTAAAAGTGGGATTGGAGAGGTCACAACTTTAAATAGTATTGAACCCACTATCTCGGATTTCAAGGAATTTGATTATTATAATTGTTCTTTAAAAGGTTGTATTTCCTTGTTGCAATCCATTGTTAATTCTCCTCATGCTTATAGTCAAAACAAAGCTTTTACCAAACATATTGTTGATACCTTGATGCAATCTTATGATGAAAACTTAATTTGGAACTTTCTATACCTAGAAAACTTAATGATGAGTGGGAACCTACTATAAAGATTAGAATTAAAGATCATGATTGTTTTGCTTTGTGTGATTTGGGTGCTAGTGTTTCCACGATTCCGAAAACTTTATGTGATATTCTAGGTTTCCATGATCTTGATGATTGCTCTTTAAATTTGCACCTTGCGGATTCCACCATTAAAAAGCCAATGGGAAGGATCAATGATGTTCTCATTGTTGCAAATAGAAATTTGGTGCCCGTAGATTTTATCGTTCTTGATATAGATTGCACTCTTTCTTGCCCTATTATTCTTGGTAGACCTTTCCTTAGAACGATTGGCGCGATTATTGATATGAAGGAAGGGAATATTAGATTCCTATTCCTATTAAAGAAAGGCATGGAGCACTTTCCAAGAAAGAAAGTCAAATTACCTTATGAATCTATCATGCGAGCTGCTTATGAATTTAGTGCCAAAGATGGCACCCGTTAGATCTATCTTTGCTTTTATGCCTAGCTAGGGGGCGTTAAACGATAGCGCTAGTTGGGAGGCAACCCAATTTTTCTTTATGTTTTTTGTTTTTGCTCATGTTTAGTAATAAATCTTGCTTCTACCTTCTGTTTAGATGTGTTTTTATCTTTTAATTAGTGTTTGTGCCAAGTAGAACCTATAGGATAACCTACGATGATAGTTGATTTGATTCTGCTGGAAAACAGAAACTTTGCACGCACGAATATAATTTTGTTAAATCATAGAAACGTGCTTTTGCGTTAATTATTTTTTATGCTGATAACTAAACAAAATTTCCAGGACTTCCTATTTTGGTAGGATTTTTTAAGTTCCAGAAGTTTGCGTTAGTTACAGATTGCTACAGACTGTTCTGTTTTTGACAGATTCTGTTTTTCGTGTGTTGTTTGCTTATTTCGATGCATCTATGGCTAGTAAAATAGTTTATAAACCATAGGGAAGTTGGAATACAGTAGGTTTAACACCAAAACAAATAAATAATGAGTTCATTACAGTACCTTATGTGGTGGTTTTGTTTTCTTTCACTAACAGAGCTTATAAGATTTCCTGTTGATTTTTGTGTTATGAAGTTTTCAAATTTTGGGTAAAGCTTTTATGGACTACGGAATAAAGGGTGGCCAGATCCTAAGCTTGGGGATGCCCACGGCACCCCAAGATATTCAAGTATAGCCAAAAGCCTAAGCTTGGGGATGCCCCGGGAAGGCATCCCCACTTTTGTCTTCGTTCATTGGTAACTTTACTTGGAGCTATATTTTTATTCGCCACATGATATGTGTTTTGCTTGGAGCGTCGTGTATTATATTAGTATTTGCTTTTTAGTTTACCACAATCATCCTTGCTGTACACACTTTTTGGAGAAGCCTACTTGATTAGAATTTGCTAGAATACTCTATGTGATTCACTTATATCTTTTGAGCTTGATAGTTTTTGCTCTAGTGCTTCACTTATATCTTTTAGAGCACGGTGGTGTCTTAATTTTGAAGAAATTGCTAGTCTCTCATGCTTCACTTATATATTTTTGAGAGTCTTTTAGAACAGCATGGTATTTGCTATGGTTATAAAGTTGGTCGTAGAATGATGAGCATCCAAGTTGGGTATAATAAAAACTATCATAGAAAAAGAATTGGATGCTATGATCAATATGATGCTTGATAATTGTTTTGAGATATGGAGGTAGTGATATTAAAGTCATGCTAGTTGGGTGATTATGAATTTAAAGAATGCTTGTGTTGAAGTTTGTGATTGCCATAGCATGCACATATGGTGAACCGCTTTGTGATGAAGTTGGAGCACAATTTTATTTATTGATTGTCTTCCTTATGAGTGGCGGTCGGGGACGAGCGATGGTCTTTTCCTACCAATCTATCCCCCTAGGAGCATGCGCGTAGTGCTTTGGTTTTTGATGACTTCTAGATTTTTGCAACAAGTACATGAGTTCTTTTGACTAATGTTGAGTCCATGGATTATACGCACCCTTTCACCCTTCCATTATTGCTAGCCTTTCTTGTGCCGCGCAACTTTCACCGGTACCATACACCTACCATATACCTTCCTCAAAATAGCCACCATACCTACCTATTATGGCATTTCCATAGCCATTCCGAGATATATTGCCATGCAACTTTCCACCATTCTGTTCATATGACACGCATTAATTTTGTCATATTGCTCTTTGCATGATCATGTAGTTGACATTGTATTTGTGGCAAGGCCACCTTCATAATTTTCATACATGTCGCTCTTGATTCATTGCATATCCTGGTACACCGCCGGAGGCATTCATATAGAGTCATATCTTGTTCTAGCTTTGAGTTGTAATTCTTGAGTTGTAAATCCATAAAAGTGTGATGATCTTCATTATTAGAGCATTGTCCAAGTGAGGAAAGGATGATGAAGACTATGATACCCCCACAAGTCGGGATGAGACTTTGGACTTTACAAAAAGAAAAAAAGAAAAAAGAGAGAAAGGCCAAAAGAAAAAAAAGGCCAAAGAAAAAAAAGAAAAAAATGAAATGAGAGAAAAAGAGAGAAGGGACAATGCTACTATCTCTTTTTCCACAGTTGTGCTTTAAAAATAGCACCATGATCTTCATGATAGAGAGTCTCATATGTTGTCACTTTCATATACTAGTGGGAATTTTTCGTTAATAACTTGGCTTGTATATTCCAATGATGGGCTTCCTCAAAAGTGCCCTAGGTCTTCGTGAGCAAGCAAGTTGGATGCACACCCACTTAGTTTCTTTTGTTGAGCTTTCATATATTTATAGCTCTAGTGCATCTGTTGCATGGCAATCCCTACTCACTCACATTGATATCTATTAATGGGCATCTCCATAGCCCGTTGATACGCCTAGTTGATGTGAGACTATCTTTCTCTTTTTTGTCTTCTCCACAACCACCATTCTATTCCACATATAGTGTTATGTCCATGGCTCACGCTCATGTATTGCGTGAAAGTTGAAAAAGTTTGAGATTATTAAAGTATGAAACAATTGCTTGGCTTGTCATCGGGGTTGTGCATGATTAAATACTTTGTGTGATGAAGATAGAGCAACAGCCAGACTATATGATTCTGTAGGGATAACTTTCTTTGGCCATGATTATTTTGAGAAGACATGATTACTTTGATTAGTGTGCTTGAAGTATCACCATTTTCATGTTAATATGAACTTTTATTTTGTATCATTTGGATCTGAACATTCATGCCACAATAAAGAAAATTACATTGAGAACTATGCTAGGTAGCATTCCACATCAAAAATTCTCTTTTTATCATTTACCTACTCGAGGACGAGCAGGAATTAAGCTTGGGGATGCTTGATACGTCTCCAACGTATCTATAATTTTTTATTGTTCCATGCTATTATATTACCCCTTTTGGATGTTTATGGGCTTTATTTTACACATTTATATCATTTTTGGGGACTAACCTACTAACCGGAGGCCCAGCCCATATTGCTGTTTTTTTGCCTATTTCAATATTTCGAAGAAAAGGAATATCAAACGGAGTCCAAACGGAATGAAACCTTCGGGAGCGTGATTTTTTGAACGAACGTGATCTAGAGGACTTGGAGTGAAATTCAAGAAGCAGCCGAGGACTCCATGAGATAGGAGGGTGCCCCCCCCCTATAGGGTGCGCCCCCTGTCTCATGGGCCCCTCGGGCGTCCACCGACGTACTTCTTCCTCCTATATAAGCCTACGTACCCTGAAAACATCCAGGGAGCAGACGAAACACAATTTCCACCACCGTAACCTTCTGTATCCGCGAGATCCCATCTTGGAGCCTTCGCCGGCGCTCCGCTAGAGGAGGAATCGACCACGGAGGACTTCTACATCAACACCCTTGCCCCTCCGATGAGTTGGGAGTAGTTTACCACAGACCTTTGGGTCCATAGTTATTAGCTAGATGGCTTCTTCTCTCTTTTTGGATCTCAATACAATGTTCTCCCCCTCTCTTGTGGAGATCTATTCGATGTAAACTCTTTTTGCGGTGTGTTTGTCGAGATCCGATGAATTGTGGGTTTATGATCAAGTTTATCTATGAGAAGTATTTGAATCTCCTTTGAATTCTTTTATGTATGATTGAGTTATCTTTGCAAGTCTCTTCGAATTATCAGTTTGGTTTGGCCTACTAGATTGATCTTTCTTGCCATGGGAGAAGTGCTTAGATTTGGGTTCAATCTTGCGGTGTCCTTACCCAGTGACAGAAAGGGTTCCAAGGCACATATTGTATTGTTGCCATCGAGGATAAAAAGATGGGGTTTATATCATATTGCTTGAGTTTATCCCTCTACATCATGTCATCTTGCTTAATGCGTTACTCTCTTCTTATGAACTTAATACTCTAGATGCAGGCAGGAGTCGGTCGATGTGTGGAGTAATAGTAGTAGATGCAGGTAGGAGTCGGTCTACTTGTTGTGGACGTGATGCCTATATACATGATCATGCCTAGATAATCTCATAATTATTCGCTTTTCTATCAATTGCTCGACAGTAATTTGTTCACCCACCGTAATACTTATGCTATCTTGATAGAAGCCACTAGTGAAACCTATGGCCCCCGGGTCTATATCTTATCATATTTGCTTCCAAGCTACTTTTATTTGCATCTTTACTTTTTGCATCTATATTATAAAATACCAAAAATATATTTATCTTATCATACTATCTCTATTAGATCTCACTTTCGCAAGTGGCCGTGAAGGGATTGACAACCCCTTTATTGTGTTGGTTGTGAGTTCTTTGTTTGTTTGTGTAGGTGCGTGGGACTTTTGAGGAGCCTCCTACTCGATTGATACCTTGGTTCTCAAAAACTGAGGGAAATACTTACGCTACTATTGCTGCATCACCCTTTCCTCTTCAAGGAAAACCAACGCAAGCTCACACGTAGCACCAGTTAGGCCCCTAGGTCGCGATGCCCAGGGGTCCCCCTTGACGTACGAACAAAGACCCAATTACCTGCCCTCGCCGGGATTTCGCTCGGGAGGGGTGCACGAAGACCAGGTCCGAGGGACTTGGTGAGGGGGGTACACCAGGCATGGCCTGAGCGCAGCCCCCTTGCGCTACTCTCCCGAGGGGAAAGCAGCGCGGTGAAGCCGAGCACTGAGCCTGGCGGCTCCCTGAGGTTGACGTGGCCGTGAGGCCGCCCCCAATTGTTTATCACCAGCGCGGAGCATGGCGCTTCCGCTCTTCACGGCCATAGCCGCTCCTCGACTGTGTCGACCGCCAGCGCGGAGCATGGTGCTTCCACTGGTGCGTGGGTGGGAGTTCCCTCGGAGGGCAGCCTCTGGGGCGTGTATAGCCCCGCCCTGACACGTGGCTTGCACGGCAGGGCTAGAGGAGGTGTATATGGGCACTCATGAGCCAGCGTGGGACTCACGAGGCCCTACCTCAAGGCGGGTTGCGCCTGAATTTGATCTGCGATGGTTGTGACAGTCCTGCAAGGTGGTTAGGCTACCTGCACCGAGTGAATCTCCTGAGGTTATCGCATGAGAAGGCCGAACACCAACGACCCCAGGAGGTGACGTGAACGAGGCCGACCCGCCAGACAGAGCTCAGTCGTTGGGTTTGTCAACGCTGCAGGGACGGACCCGAGCACAGACGTCGTGTCCAGTCTTCGCATGCAAATGTCCTAAAGAAAGACAGCCGGCGTGCGGCTCCTGTGGTGACGAGGCACCGTGCCACGCGCCCTAACTTACCTACCCCCAATTAGCTCATGCGAGAACAAGGCACCAAGGACCATGGGAGGTGACGTGCACAGGAGCTGGCCCATGAGCCAGAGCTCAGCCACTTGGGTTTAGCGACGCTGCAGAGACAGACCCAAGCACATACGTCATGCTAGTCCTTAATCATGAGGCGGTCTTGAGCGGGCTTGCAAGTGTGTACAATGTTCATGGCGACGAAGCACCGGGCAGGGATATAATGACTATAATCAACTCATGGGTAAGGTAGAGCTAGTTCTGATAGATGCAAAAAGATACATGCCGCAGGGACAGACCCACGCGGCTTGGGGATGATGCAGCCCAAGGGGCGCCCTGATACATCTCCAACGTATCTATAATTTATGAAGCATTCATGCTATTTTATTATCTGTTTTGAATGATTACGGGATTTATTATACACTTTTATATTACTTTTGGGACTAACCTATTAACCGGAGGCCCAGCCCATATTGCTGTTTTATTGCCTGTTTCAGTATTTCGAAGAAAAGGAATATCAAACGGAGTCCAAACTGAATGAAACATTCGGCAGCGTGATTTTTGGGAAGATTATGACCTGGAGACTTGGAGTTGAAGAAAAGGGAGCATCGAGGAAGCCACGAGATAGGGGGCGCGCCCACCCCCCTGGGCGCGCCCTACCCTCTCATGGGCCCCTCGAGGCTCCCCCTACAGACTTCTTTCACCTATATAAGCCTACGTACCCTAAAAACATCGATAATCAAGATAGATCGGGAGTTCCGCTGCCGCAAGCCTCTGTAGCCACCAAAAACCTCTTGGTAGCCCGTTCCGGCACCCTGCCGGAGGGGAGATCCGTCACTGGTGGCCATCATCATCATCCCGGCGCTCTCCATGACAAGGAGGGAGTAGTTCACCCTCGGGGCTGAGGGTATGTACCAATAGCTATGTGTTTGATCTTGAAGGAAATATGCCCTAGAGGCAATAATAAAGTTATTATTTATTTCCTTATATCATGATAAATGTTTATTATTCATGCTAGAATTGTATAAATCGGAAACATAATACATGTGTGAATACATAGACAAACATAGTGTCACTAGTATGCCTCTACTTGACTAGCTCGTTAATCAAAGATGGTTAAGTTTCTTAACCATAGACATGAGTTGTCATTTGATTAACGGGATCACATCATTAGGAGAATGATGTGATTGACTTGACCCATTCCGTTAGCCTAGCACTTGATCGTTTAGTATGTTGCTATTGCTTTCTTCATGACTTATACAAAGTTCCTACAACTATGAGATTATGCAACTCCCGGTTACCGGAGGAACACTTTGTGTGCTACCAAACGTCACAACGTAACTGGGTGATTATAAAGGAGCTCTACAGGTGTCTCCAATGGTACATGTTGAGTTGGTGTATTTCGAGATTAGGTTTTGTCACTCCGATTGTCGGAGAGGTATCTTTGGGCCCTCTTGGTAATACACATCACTTAAGCCTTGCAAGCATTGCAACTAATGAGTTAGTTGCAGGATGATGTATTACAGAATGAGTAAAGAGACTTGCCGGTAACGAGATTGAACTAGGTATTGAGATACCGACGATCGAATCTCGGGCAAGTAACATACCGATGACAAAGGGAACAACGTATGTTGTTATGCGGTTTGACCGATAAAGATCTTCGTAAAATATGTGGGAGCCAATATGGGCATCCAGGTCCCGCTATTGGTTATTGACCGGAAATGTGTTTCGGTCATGTCTACATAGTTCTCGAACCCGAAGGGTCCGCACGCTTAAGGTTTCGATGACAGTTTTATTATGAGTTTTGATGTACCGAAGGAGTTTGGAGTCCCGGATGAGATCGGGGACATGACGAGGAGTCTCGAAATGGTCGAGACGTAAAGATCGATATATTCGATGACTATATTCGGACTTCGGAAAGGTTCCGAGTGATTCGGGTATTTTTCGGAGTACTGGAGAGTTAGGGGAATTCGCCGGGAGAAGTATTGGGCCTTATTGGGCCATACGGGAAAGAGAGAGGAGCTGCCTAGGGCAGGCCGCGCGCCCCCCCAAGGCCTAGTCCGAATTGGACTAGGGGGAGGGGCCGCACCCCCTCCTTCCTTCCCTTCTCTCTTCCCCTTCCTTCTCTCCTACTCCTACTAGGAAAGGAGGAGTCCTACTCCCGGTGGGAGTAGGACTCCCCCCTTGGGCGCGCCTCCTCCTCCTTGGCCGACCCTCCTCCCCTTGCTCCTTTATATACGGGGGCAGGGGGCCACCCATGACACACAAGTTGATCTTCGTGATCGTTCCTTAGCTGTGTGTGGTGCCCCCCTCCACCATATTCCACCTCGGTCATATCGTAGCGGTGCTTAGGCGAAGCCCTGCGTCGGTAGAACATCATCATCATCACCACGCCGTCGTGCTGACGGAATTCATCCCCGACACCCTGCTGGATCGGAGTCCGGGGATCGTCATCGAGCTGAACGTGTGCTGAACTCGAAGGTGCCGTACGTTCGGTACTTGGATCGGTCGGATCGTGAAGACGTACGACTACATCAACCGCATTGTCATAACGCTTCCACTTATGGTCTACGAGGGTACGTGGACAACACTCTCCCCTCTCGTTGCTATGCATCACCATGATCTTGCGTGTGCATAGGAAATTTTTTGAAATTACTATGTTCCCCAACAGTGGTATCAGAGCCTGGTTTTATGCGTAGATGTTATATGCACGAGTAGAACACAAGTGAGTTGTGGGCGATACAAGTCATACTGCTTACCAGCATGTCATACTTTGGTTCGGCGGTATTGTTGGATGAAGCGGCCCGGACCAACATTACATGTACGCTTACGCGAGACTGGTTCTACCGACGTGTTTGCACACAGGTGGCTGGCGGGTGTCAGTTTCTCCAACTTTAGTTGAACCGAGTGTGGCTACGCCCGGTCCTTGCGAAGGTTAAAACAAAACTAACTTGACGAACTATCATTGTGATTTTGATGCGTAGGTAAGAACGGTTCTTGCTCAGCCCGTAGCAGTCACGTAAAACTTGCAACAACAAAGTAGAGGACGTCTAACTTGTTTTTGTAGGGCATGTTGTGATGTGATATGGCCAAGACGTGATGCTATATTTTATTGTATGAGATGATCATGTTTTGTAACTGAGTTATCGGCAACTGGCAGGAGCCATATGGTTGTCGCTTTATTGTATGAAATGCAAGAGCCCTGTAATTGCTTTACTTTATCACTAAGCGGTAGCGATAGTCGTAGAAGCAATAGATGGCGAAACGACAATGATGCTACGATGGAGATCAAGGTGTCGCGCCGGTGACGATGGTGATCACGACGGTGCTTCGGAGATGGAGATCACAAGCACAAGATGATGATGGCCATATCATATCACTTATATTGATTGCATGTGATGTTTATCCTTTATGCATCTTATTTTGCTTTGATTGACGGTAGCATTTTAAGATGATCTCTCACTAATTATCAAGAAGTGTTCTCCCTGAGTATGCACCGTTGCGAAAGTTCTTCATGCTGAGACACCACGTGATGTTCGGGTGTGATAGGCTCTACGTTCAAATACAACGGGTGCAAAACAGTTGCACACGTGGAATACTCAGGTTAAACTTGACGAGCCTAGCATATACAGATATGGCCTCGGAACACGGAGACCGAAAGGTCGAACGTGAATCATATAGTAGATATGATCAACATAGTGATGTTCACCATTGAAAACTACTCCATCTCACGTGATGATCGGACATGGTTTAGTTGATTTGGATCACGTGATCACTGAGATGACTAGAGAGATGTCTGTCTAAGTGGGAGTTCTTAACTAATATGATTAATTGAACTTAAATTTATCATGAACTTAGTCCTGGTAGTATTTTGCAAATTATGTAATAGATCAATAGCTCGGGTTGTTGCTTTCATATGTTTATTTTGATATGTTCCTAGAGAAAACTGTGTTGAAAGATGTTAGTAGCAATGATGCGGATTGGATCCGTGATCTGAGGTTTATCATCATTGCTGCACAGAAGAATTATGTCCTTAATGCACCGCTAGGTGACGGACCTATTGCAGGAGCAGATGCAGACATTATGAACGTTTGGCTAGCTCAATATGATGACTACTTAATAGTTTAGTGCACCATGCTTAACAGCTTAGAATCGGGACTTCAGAAGACGTTTTGAACGTCATGGGCCATGTGAGATGTTCCACGAGTTGAAGTTAATATTTCAAGCAAATACCCGAGTTGAGAGATATGAAGTCTCCAACAAGTTCTATAGCTAAAAGATGGAGGAGAATCGCTCAACTAGTGAGCATGTGCTCAGACTATTTGGGTACTTCAATCGCTTGAATCAAGTGGGAGTTAATCTTCTAGATAAGATAGTGATTTACAGAATTCTCTAGTCACCATCACCAAGTATGCAAGGGATGACGAAAACAATTCCCGAGCTCTTCATGATGTTGAAATAGACGAAGGTAGAAATCAAGAAAGAGCATCAAGTGTTGATGATTAACAAGACCACTAGTTTCAAGAAAAGGGCAAAGGGAAAGAAAGGGAAACTTCAAGTAGAATGGCAAACAAGGTGTCACTCCCGTGAAGAAGACCAAAGCTGGACCAAAGCCTGAAACTGAGTGCTTACACTGCAAAGGAAATGGTCACTAGAAGCGGAAATGCCCTAAATATTTGGTGGATAAGAAGGATGGCAAAGTGAACAAGGGTATATTTGATATACAGGTGTTTGATTTGTGCCTTACTAGTGTTTATAGTAGCCCCTGAGTATTTGATACTTGTTCGGTTGCTAAGATTAGTAACTCGAAACAGGAGTTACATAATAAACAGAGACTAGTTGAGGGGAAGTGACGATGAGGGTTGGAAATAGTTCCAAGATTGATATGATCATCATCACACACTCCCTATATTTTCGAGATTAGTGTTAAACCTAAATAAATGTTATTTAGCGTTTGCGTTGAGCATGAATATGATTTGATCATGTTTATTGCGATACGGTTATTCATTTGAAGTTAAAGAATAATTGTTATTCTGTTTACATGAATAAGACCTTCGATGGTTATACACCCAATGAAAATAGTTTGTTGGATCTCGATCGTAGTGATACACATATTCATAATATTGATGCCAAAAGATGCAAAGTTAATAATGATAGTCCAACTTATTTGTGGCACTGCCGTTTGGGTCATATCGGTGAAAAGCGCATGAAGAAACTCCATAAAGATGGATTTTCGGAATCACTTGGTTATGAATCATTTGATGCTTGCGAACCATGCCTTTTGGAAGATGACTAAAACTCCATTCTCCGGAACGATGGAACAAGCTACTGACTTATTGGAAATAATACATACCGATGTATGCGATCCAATGAGTGTTGATGCTCGTGGCAAGTATCGTTATTTTCTGACCTTCACAAGATGATTTGAGCAGAAATGGGTATATCTACTTGATGAAACATAAGTTTGAAATAGTTGAAAGGTTCAAAGAATTTCAAAGTGAAGTGGAAAAATCATCATAACAAGAAAATAAAGTTTCTGCGATCTGATCGCGGAGACGAATATTTGAGTTACGAGTTTGGTCTTCAATTAAAACAATGTGGAATAGTTTCACAGCTCACGCCACCTGGAACACCACAATGTAATGGTGTGTCCGAACGTCGTAATCGAGCTTTACTAGATATGGTGCGACCTATGATGTCTCTTATCAGTTTACCACTATCGTTTTGAGGTTATGCATTAGAGACAGCTGCATTCACGTTTAATAGGGCACCATCTAAATCCGTTGAGACGACACCGTATGAACTATGGTTTAGCAGTAAACTTAAGCTGTCGTTTCTTAAAGTTTGGAGTTGTGATGCTTATATGAAAAAGGTTTTCAACCTGATAAGCTCAAACCCAAATCGGAGAAGTCGTATTCATAGAATACCCAAAGGAAACTGTTGGGTACTCTTTCTATCACAGATTCGAAGGCAAAACATTCGTTGCTAAGAATGGATCCTTTCTAGAGAAGGAGTTTCTCTCGAAAGAAGTGAGTGGGAGGAAAGTAGAACTTGATAAGGTAATTGTACCTTCTCCTGAATTGGAAAATAGTTCATCGCTGAAATCAGTTCCAGTGATTCCTACACCAATTAGTGAGGAAGCTAATGATGATGATCATGAAACTTCAGATCAAGTTATTACAGAACCTCGTAGGTCTTCCAGAGTACGGTCCGCACCAGAGTGGTACATTAATCCTGTTCTTGAAGTCATGTTACTAGACCATGATGAACCTACGAACTATGAGGAAGCGATGATGAGCCCAGATTCCGCGAAATGGTTGGAGGCCATGAAATCTGAGATAGGATCCATGTATGAGAACAAAGTGTGGACTTTGGTGGACTTGCCCGATAATCGGCAATCCATAGAAAATAAATGGATCTTCAAGAAGAAGACGGACGTTGATAGTAGTGTTACTATCTACAAAGCTCGAATTGTCGAAAAAAGTTTATCGACAAGTTCAAGGTGTTGAATACAATGAGATTTTTCTCACTCGTACGATGCTTAAAAGTTTGTCCGAATCATCACTACTAGGGAAAACCTTATACACAGAATGTTACCAGTAGCGTTGTACAAAATCATACGCTACTGCTACTTAGTAGCAGCACGTGTAAATAAACCGCGCTACTGCTATGACTTTAGCAGTAGCGTGTACTAGCAAAAAGCGCTACTGCTATGTTTGAACTGGGCGCACATGGCTAGCCCAACCTAGCAGTAGCGCGTATACTGGCCCAGCGCTACTGCTACTCTCCTTAGCTGTAGCGCGCTTACGTGTAAGGCGCTACTGCTAACGGAAATAAAATAAAGTGAAAAACAAGTAGAAAAGTAAATGAAAATGAAAGAAATAAAAAAAGGAGAAAGGAAAAAAATAAAATGTAAAGAAAAATAAAAGAAAAAGGGAAAAAAGGAGAAAGGAATATCAGTAGTGTGTTTCCAAAAATGCGCTGTAGCTAACTTAGCTATAGCGCGTTTTCGGAAACGCGCTACCATTACGTTTCACTTAAACAGCGGTTCCCCCCCCCCCCGCCCCCTGGCCGCCACACTTCTTCCCCAAATCCCTCGCCCTCGCCGCCGTCTCCCCACTTCGCCGCCGTCTCCTGCCGGCGTGGACGCCCGCAACCTCACCGTCTCCCCCCGAGGCCGTCGTCATCCTCACCGCCGCCGCCTGAGGCCGCCCTCAGCCTCACCGCCGCCGCCCGATCGAGGCCGCCCTCGACGTCACCGTCTGCGCCCTCCACCTCACCACCGCCCGAGCCCACCCAGGACCGCCGTTGCCCATGCTCGAGCCCGTCCTCTCCGCCCCTGCCTCCGTCACCGAGCACCTCCCCGCCACCGTCTCTCCCCTCTCTGTAAGTCCCCCACCCCTCCCCCCACTCCTCTCTCTCTGAATTTTGGAGAAAAAATTAGTAGAGCAAAAGTTTGTTTATAGCAAAAAATTTAGTTTAGAGCAAAGGATGTTAAGTAGTAGATGTTAGAGCAAAAATTAGTTTAGAGCAAAAAATTTGGTTTACAACAAAAGTTAGTTAGGGCAGTAGGGTTTAATTAGGGTAGATGCTGCTTGTAAAGTATATAGTGATACTAGTAGATGTTAATTAGGTTAGGGCAATAGTGGTACTAGTAGATGTTAATTAGATGTTTTTCAGTTAGGGCACTAGAGTTTTGCTAGGTTAATTAGGTTAGTAGTGCTGCTAGTAGTAGTGGTACAGTAGGTTAATTATGTGATGTTAAATGAATAACCTAAATGAATGAAATTAGTAGTTAACTGAATTTTTTTACTTTCATCATTATAGAGCACTAAAGTTAATTGATTTTTGTTCTATTAGTAGTTAAATGAATTTTCTTCTACATTTTTTTTGAATTAGCTTGTGAAATTTGGACATGTGGTTGCTCGTGTATATTTGGACATGTGTTGCGGTGTCGAAGAGGGATATTTGAACACTGTTTCCAGGGAATGATGCTGAGTGGCCTATGTTTTGCCGGAATGTTGATTCATTTCTGTTCCGGCAAATTTCAGGTTCTCGATTTGTCCACTTTTTAGCAAAGGTCATTCCGAAATTTTCCGTGCATTTCGGCATGACTTGTGCTACAAACTAGGACATATCGAGTGCCCGGGATTTGCCGCACCAGGAAGGAGTCAACATTCCTGCAAAACAATAGTCCTTTTTTATGTCATTATTCATTTTATTAGGTCTAGAATTAATTGACTAGATTTAATCATAGGAAACATGGCTAGCAACGATGAAGGACAGGGTTCTGGTGATTGCGACGACGTCTACCGGGTGGCAGACGAATTTTTAGCCTAACCGATGATCAACAGATGTTGTTGCTGGGCCCACCAGTGGCATCGGGGACTGAGACTGACACGCAGACCGGTGCTGAGACCGACACGCAGACCGGTGCTAAGACTGAGATCGGCGCTGAGATTCAGACCGGCATCGAGACCGGCGCTGAGACCGGTGCTGCCTCGGGGAGCGAAGCCGGTGTAGAACCGAAAGCAAAGAGGCAATGGCTTCCTAACAAACTCAGGACTACTAGACTGGTGGTCACGGAGGTGGACGACGGCAATTTTGAGCCAAAGGCGCCCGAGGAAGCGCGCGCGTGCTACGGGAATCAAATAGGCTGCATCATACGGACAACCGCCACCATCAACGATGAGAAACTAAAGAAGATAGAAAATATGAGGAGCTCCCTCCTAAAGAAGTTTCACCAGATATTCTTGTTCCCGGGCCGGAATGAGAAGGATTATGAAGATCCAGACAAGGACCTGGCAATGAAGAAGATAAAGAAACACGCCATGACCAAGTTTAGCGACGCATTGGCCGCCTGGAAAAATCGAGTGAAAGCCAAGATCAACGACGGGGAACCCTACTCCAAGATTGTAAAGGATAATCCGACAATCACGGAAGAGCAGTTTCAAATATTCAAGGAGGCTTGCGAGGCCGAAGCTGCCAAAAAAAAGTCTAAGTACATGAAGGGGCTTCAAAAGAGGAACATTGGGAGCCACCACCTCGGAAGCCGTGGTTACGGCGGAAAGAGGTCCAAATGGGCCAAGGAGGACGCGGAAGCCGCAAGTCTGGGCATCCCAGACCCCTTGGCGGATTTCACCATCCCGCAGGAGCATGACATCCTGAGGGCCCGGCACCGTTGGGACCCAGTGAAGAAGGTTTACGAGACAACACCGGTCATTACGAAGTTCATGAGACTACTGGTAATTTTAGTTTCTGATCAATTCGACTGCACACGTTAGTCATATTTGTAAACGATCCTTGTGCCTTTTGTAGAGAGAGTAGCACCGGATTGCGGCCGAAAGCGACTCACCATCTGAGGCACTGGCGAGGCCCAAGTGGGACACTCCATTCAACCGGGCGTTGAACATATTGAAACAACAACCGATGGATACTCGACCGTTGTATGGACGCGTGCACGGTGTCGGAGACGGCGCCACGTGGAAGAAGTACTACCGTGAGACCACAAAGGAGAGAAAGGAAAGACGGAGGTTAACTCAAGAAAGCATCAACAAGAAGGTTGAGATTGCGGTTGAGAAGAAATCATCTTAGACAGTCGCAACAGCGGTAGCTACCGCAAAACAGGCGATTGCATATATATCTACTTCCTTGGTGACGGGCGTTTACACTTGGACAAGGCAAAATCCAGAAAAAAATGCAGAGGACTTTCCCCTTGCTGACTTCTTGGGAGCACCTGCTCCCGCACCGGCTCCCGTACCTGCTCCCGCACCGGCTCCCGCACCTGCTCCCACACCGGCTCCCGTACCTGCTCCCGCACTGGCTCCCGCACCGGACGTGCTCGGTGGTGCCTCCTCTTTGGCTGAGCTCGACGCCCTCACGGTATCTGTCACACCGGCCCCCTTCAATATAAATGTATAATCTCCCGTTTTCGTTGCCTTACGAATGTCTCACGTTGCAGACTTTTCTTTGCAGGCCGACGAAACCCCGTGCACCATATTGTACACCATCGGCGAACAGAAGGTGGACGTGGGGAAGGGGACGATAATGGAGCCGAAGGAACCATTGTTCCACAGCCGGTCGATCCCCCCGAACGTCTTCAAGGTTTCCGTGGCCAGTGTCAAACCGGGCCACGAGAATTTGCCTCCTCTAATACTAGTGGGGGATGACGATGAGACCCCGCGGCGGCTTGGTGATTGTTGCAATGGGTGGGTCATGTTGTGGCCAAAGAGTCTGCCCACGAGCATGCAGCCTCAGCAAGGTATGAACATCAACACCCCACCTACCCAATTAGCGTCGGGTGTTGGGTTGGGTTATAGCGGACGGGGTAAGCAGGTGGCTCCATTAGTCGCTCATGACATCGCCATGGATGAGGATGAGGATGACGATGGCGCTGAATAGTATGTCTATACTGGCGCCTCCTCAAGGTTTGAGCGTCATGAGTCGGTGCCTGAATTACCGTCTCAATGTATTATGGACGACCATCCGGTGGTAAAGAAGTCTAGGAAGAGAGCGAGGAAAGGCAAAAAAGCTGATTCTATGATCCAGCCGCCTCAGCAGCCTCGGCTTCAGGACCGTGTAGATATCCCCGATGCGGATAAATGGCATATCCCCGGTCGACCAATCCTACCTGAAACAGCGCTACGGGCCAGATTCGGCGATCTAAGGAGACTTCATGATGATGTGCTGCGGGTAGAGAAAGGCCTCATCGCCTCGAAAGATCCAGGATACCCACTGTACGTGGTTAACGTTCCGCGGCAAATGTCGTACGTCGACGGCTTCCCCGCGGATAAGTTCTTCCTCCGATTTGATTACATATTTGACATGTTTCACGTGAAGAAGCTGGATTTTACGTTTGTCCGCCTTTATGCCTTGCACATGAACTACATCATTGGGGTTGAGCAGATACGTCATATCTGTGTCGCTGACCCATACTACATGCACGAGGGCTTCTTGGGAGTCTGTGCAGAGCATCGTGAATACGCGAGGGATTACATCGTCAGTTTCATGCGCGCCAATAAGGACAAGGAGGTGATTCTCATGCCTTATCATCCCGTGTAAGTCATCCGCGCTGCTATCCTTCCTTTGATTTCAATAATTCATTTGCACGGTGGATGCTAATTAATTTGAGGTGTACTTATTTTGCGCAGCGGCGGGTGCGCCGTTCTCATCATCCTCTACCCCCGATTTTCCCACGCTCTTTACTTGGACTCGTCGAAGAACCTTCACAAAAAGGATTACACCCATATCAAAGATGTTCTCGACAGTGCTATGTTTTACTACCAAGCAAGGGGTGGAGAGGTTAGGGACAAGAAGAGAAGGGGCAGCAGGGCCGCCTTCAGCCATAAGACCAACTTCTGCTGCATCCAGCAACCGAACGATTCTCTTAATGATGGATTCTATGTCCTACACCACATGCTAGAGTACAGACGGGATCACCAGAACCTTCACATGGCACCTAGATCTGGCGATGCCCATATTCTGCAATGGGCAAAGGACATAGGAGATATCGAGGATCATCGACTTCGAGCTGAGTTCTATAACATCCAGCGCGAACTTGCCCAAATCATCATGAATGAGGTCGTCGAAAAAACAGGGATGTTCCATGCAGAAGGACAAATGTCGTGGGAAGACGTCCGAACATGGATAGCCTCTCAGCGTCTCGACATGAAGCCTTTCACTAAGCTCGATGACTATCTCCCTGACATGGATGGATGGCACGACATGATGGAGTGATTGTCGATATATGATAGTGTGTCCGTTTAGTCCATACTTTCTTTTATGACAAAACTTTGAGTTATGCATGGTGAAACTTTATTTGTGATGTAATTAAACCGTCCTCCTCCTCGAATAGCGAAAATCACTCTAGTTAGGTCATTTTGGGTACGATGAACTTTGTTATTTATTCTTATGATATGTTGTTTCTATTTTTGCCAAGTTTGTCTCTTTCTGTTGCTCAACTATATATGTTGCATATCATCGACTCATGTGACGATGCAGGTGCATAGATCATAGATGGCGAAGAAGTGCTACGCCAGGAGTATATATACGACAACTGGCCGGAGTGTCAGGCCTAGGTGTACCGGTTTTCGGTTTCCGAGCGACACGCAGTACTTAGTTTAGGTTCACGCTAATGCGAGAGAGGGATAGGAACTCATGTACTCAAAGTGATAGCTATTCTCACGTATATCATTGTTTAGATGGATGACGATGTATTTTCAAGTAAACGAGACTTGTATCGCTATTTTCGAGATTGATGACGAGAGACCACTTTGTGTTGGATGATGATTATGATGATGACATGATTTGATGAGACTAACTGTATGTATATGCTATGATTACATTTGTATGTGGATGATATGCTACAGATTATTGTATAAAGCCTATTCAAATACAAAACAAATAAAAAACAAATATGCAGGAAAAAAACTAATAAAACTAGTAGTAGCGAGGGGGGGAAATTTAGCAGTAGCGCCGCCTTACCAGTAGCGCTTCCCGCTAAACAGCGCTGCAGATAATATCAGTAGCGCCCTTTGCCAAAGAGCGCTACAGCTATTCATCTGTAGCAGTAGCATGGGTCAACAGGCGCTACGGCTATACATTAGCTGTAGCGCCTTATTAGTAGCGCCCGTACCCGCGCTACTGAGAGGGCCAAAACTCGCGTTGCTGCTAGGCTTTTCCCTAGTAGTGCATGTTAGCAATTGCCGCATTTTATGATTATGAAATATGGCAGATGGATGTCAAAACTGCATTCCTGAACGGGTTTCTGGAAGAAGAGTTGTATATGATGCAGCCAGAAGGTTTTGTCGATCCAAAGGGAGCTAACAAAGTGCGCAAGCTCCAGCGATCCATTTATGGACTGGTGCAAGCCTCTCGGAGTTGGAATAAATCCGTTGATAGTGTGATCAAAGCATTTGGTTTTGTACAGACTTTTGGAGAAGCCTGTATTTACAAGAAAGTGAGTGGGAGCACTACAACATTTCTGATAAGTATATGTGAATGACATATTGTTGATCGGAAATAATGTAGAATTATTCTGCAAAGCATAAAGGAGTTTTTGAAAGGAGTTTTTCAAAGAAATACCTCGGTGAAGCTGCTTACATATTGAGCATCAAGATCTATAGAGATAGATCAAAACGTTTGATAAGTTTTTCAATGAATACATACCTTGACAAGATTTTGAAGTAGTTCAAAGTGGAATAGTCAAAGAAAGAGTTCTTGCCTGTGTTAAGTAAGACTCAGAGCCCGACCACGGCAGAAGATAGAAAGATAATGAAAGTCATTCCCTATGCATTGGCCATAGGTTATATAAAGTATGCCATGCTGTGTACCAGATCTATTGCATACCCTACCACTGAGTTTGGCAAGGGAGTACAACAGTGATCTAGGAGTAGATCACTGGACGACGGTCAAAAATTATCCTTAGTAGAATAAGGATATGTTTCTCGATTATGGAGGTGACAAAAGGTTCGTCGTAAAGGGTTACGTCGATACAAGTTTTAGCACTGATCCAGATGACTCTAAGTCTTAATCTGGATACATATTGAAAGTGGGAGCAATTAGCTAGAGTAGCTCTGTGCAGAGCATTGTAGACATAGAATATTTGCAAAATACATACGGCTCTGAATGTGACAGACACATTGACTAAACTTCTCTCACGAGCAAAACATGATCATACCTTAGTACTCTTTGGGTGTTAATCACATAGCGATGTGAACTAGATTATTGACTCTAGTAAACCCTTTGGGTGTTGGTCACATGACGATGTGAACTATGGGTGTTAATCACATACAGATGTGAATATTGGTGTTGAATCACATGATGATGTGAACTAGATTATTGACTCTAGTGCAAGTGGGAGACTGAAGGAAATATGCCCTAGAGGCAATAATAGAGTTATTATTTATTTCCTTATATCATGATAAATGTTTATTATTCATGCTAGAATTGTATTAACCGGAAACATAATACATGTGTGAATACATAGACAAACATAGTGTCACTAGTATGCCTCTACTTGACTAGCTCATTAATCAAAGATGGTTAAGTTTCTTAACCATAGACATGAGTTGTCATTTGATTAACGGGATCACATCATTAGGAGAATGATGTGATTGACTTGACCCATTCCGTTAGCCTAGCACTTGATCGTTTAGTATGTTGCTATTGCTTTCTTCATGACTTATACAAAGTTCCTACAACTATGAGATTATGCAACTCCAGTTTACCGGAGGAACACTTTGTGTGCTACCAAACGTCACAACGTAACTGGGTGATTATAAAGGAGCTCTACAGGTGTCTCCAATGGTACATGTTGAGTTGGCGTATTTCGAGATTAGGTTTTGTCACTCCGATTGTCAGAGAGGTATCTCTGGGCCCTCTCGGTAATACACATCACTTAAGCCTTACAAGCATTGCAACTAATGAGTTAGTTGCGGGATGATGTATTACGAAACGAGTAAAGAGAGTTGCCGGTAACGAGATTGAACTAGGTATTGAGATACCGACGATCGAATCTCGGGCAAGTAACATACCGATGACAAAGGGAACAACGTATGTTGTTATGTGGTTTGACCGATAAAGATCTTCATAGAATATGTGGGAGCCAATATGGGCATCCAGGTCCCGCTAATGGTTATTGACCGGAAACGTGTTTCGGTCATGTCTACATGGTTCTCGAACCCGTAGGGTCCGCACGCTTAAAGTTTCGATGACAGTTTTATTATGAGTTTATGAGATTTGATGTACCGAAGGAGTTCGGAGTCCCGGATGAGATCGGGGACATGACGAGGAGTCTCGAAATGGTCGATACGTAAAGATAGATATATTGGACGACTATATTCGGACTTCGGAAAGGTTCCGAGTGATTCGGGTATTTTTCGGAGTACCGGAGAGTTACGGGAATTCGCCGGGAGAAGTATTGGGCCTTATTGGGCCATACGGGAAAGAGAGAGGAGCTGCCTAGGGCAGGCCGCGCGCCCCCCCAAGGCCTAGTCCGAATTGGACTAGGGGGAGGGGCCGCACCCCCTCCTTCCTTCCCTTCTCTCTTCCCCTTCCTTCTCTCCTACTCCTACTAGGAAAGGAGTCCTACTCCCGTTGGGAGTAGGACTCCCCCCTTGGGCGCGCCTCCTCCTCCTTGGCCGGCCCTCCTCCCCTTGATCCTTTATATACGGGGGCAGGGGGCCACCCCATGACACACAAGTTGATCTTCGTGATCGTTCCTTAGCCGTGTGTGGTGCCCCCTCCACCATATTCCACCTCGGGCATCTCGTAGCAGTGCTTAGGTGAAGCCCTGCGTCGGTAGAACATCATCATCGTCACCACGCCGTCGTGCTGACGGAACTCATCCCCGACACCCTGCTGGATCGGAGTCCGGGGATCGTCATCGAGCTGAATGTGTGCTGAACTCGGAGGTGCCGTACGTTCGGTACTTGGATCGGTCGGATCGTGAAGACGTACGACTACATCAACCGCGTTGTCATAACGCTTCCGCTTACGGTCTACGAGGGTACGTGGACAACACTCTCCCCTCTCGTTGCTATGCATCACCATGATCTTGCGTGTGCGTAGGAAATTTTTTGAAATTACTACGTTCCCCAATAGATCTCTCTCTCCCGTGTTCTCTCTATGGCACGATCTTGATGTATCATGAGCTTTGCTATTATAGTTGGATCTTATGATGTTTCTCCCCCTCTACTATCTTGTGATGAATTGAGTTTTCCCTTTGAAGTTATCTTGTCGGATTGAGTGTTTAAGGATTTGAGAACACATGATGTATGTCTTGTCGTGCTTATCTGTGGTGACAATGTGATATCACGTGCCACTTGATGTATGTTTTGGTGATCAACTTGCGGGTTCCGCCCATGAACCTATGCATAGGGGTTGGCACACGTTTTCATCTTGACTCTCCGGTAGAAACTTTGGGGCACTCTTTGAAGTACTTTGTGTTGGTTGGATGAATCTGAGATTGTGTGATGCATATCGTATAATCATGCCCACGGATACTTGAGGTGACAATGGAGTATCTAGTTGACATTAGGGTTTTGGTTGATTTGTGTCTTAAGGTGTTATTCTAGTATGAACTCTATGATAGATTGAGCGGAAAGAGTAGCTTCATGTTATTTTACTACGAACTCTTGAATAGATAGAACAGAAAGGATAACTTTGAGGTGGTTTCGTACCCTACCATAATCTCTTCGTTTGTTCTCCGCTATTAGTGGCTTTGGAGTGACTCTTTGTTGCATGTTGAGGGATTGTTATATGATCTATCTATGTTATTATTGTTGAGAGAACTTGCACTAGTGAAAGTATGAACCCTATGCCTTGTTTCCTATCATTGCAATACCGTTTACACTCACTTTTATCATTAGTTACCTTGCTGTTTTTATAATTTCAGATTACAAAAACTCATATCTACCATCCATATTGCACTTGTATCACCATCTCTTCGCCGAACTAGTGCACCTATACAATTTACCATTGTATTGGGTGTGTTGGGGACACAAGAGACTTTCTGTTATTTGGTTGCAGGGTTGTTTGAGAGAGACCATCTTCATCCTACGCCTCCCACAGATTGATAAACCATAGGTCATCCACTTGAGGTAAATTTGCTACTGTCCTACAATCCTGTGCACTTGCAGGCCCAACAACGTCTACAAGAAGAAGGTTGTGTAGTAGACTTCAAGCTCTTTTCTGGCGCCGTTGCCGGGGAGGTGAGTGCTTGGAGGTATATCTTTAGATCTTGCAATCGAATCTTTTTGTTTCTTGTTTTATCACTAGTTTTGTTTATAAAAGAAAACTACAAAAAAATGGATTTGAGTTTGTCTCATACGCTTCATCTTTTTAATAGCTTTCGTGGGAATGATGAAAGGAAAATTGTGCTCAGGTGCTAGAAGAAGAATGCATTAGAATGTTTGGTACTGGATCTTTGTATGATGAGCATGATTGCAATGTTGTTAGTATGAATTCCTTGAATATCCATGATGGTAATGATATGCAAAGCCACAAGCCTGGGGATGCTATGTTTGATGAAGATAATATGTTTAGTCCCCCATGTTTTGATGAGAATATTTATTATGATGAAAGCATGCCTCCTATTTATGATGATTATATTGATGAAAGTGGGTTTGGAAGAGTGTCAACTTTAGGAAGTAGTGATCCCACTATTTTGGAGGATGTTGAATCTTATTGTGATGAATATGAAAGTGGATTTGGAAAAGTGACAACTTTATTTAGTGATGATTCCACTATTTCGGAAGAGGTTCCAATTGATTATGAGAACAAAGTTGCTATCTATGATAATTATTGTGATGACTTGTATGCTATTAGGAATAATGATAACCATGAAACTTGTCATCATGATTTTAGTTTTCAATTGGATTATGCCTCACATGATAATTATTTTGTTGAGCTTGCTCCCACTACTATTCATTAGAAGAATTTTGCTTATGTGGAGAGTAGTAAAATTTCTATGCTTATAGATCATGGAAAGAATGCTTTATATGCTGGTTATATTGTTAAATTCATTCATAATTCTACTGAAAATTATTATGATGGAGGAACATATGCTTGTAGGAATTGCAATAATGTCAAGTTTCCTCTCTATGTGTTGAAAATCTTGAAGCTATGCTTGTTTTACCTTCCTATGCTAGTTGATTATTGTTCCCATAAGTTGTTTGCTCACAAAATCCCTATGCATAGGAAGTGGGTTAGACTTAAATGTGCTAGTCATATGCTTCATGATGCTCCCATTATGTTTCAATTCTTATCTTTTAGGTGAGCATCATTGTCATCCTCATGCCTAGCTTATAAGGCATTAAAGAAAAGCACTTGTTGGAACACAACCCAATATTTATCCTTACTGTTTTTATGTGTCCACATGATTATGCTACTGTAGTAATCATGTTTTATAGATTTTGTTTCAATAAAGTGCCAACTAAGACCTTTAGGATAGCTTACGGTGATAGTTGTGTTGATCCTGCTGAAAATCAGAAACTTTTGCACCCGGTAAATTAGTTTTGTTAATTCATAGAAACGTTCTTATTCTCTGATTCTTTTTGATCTGGATTGGTAAACGAATTGCTTAGGACTTCCTAATTTGGTAGGATTTTTGGAGTTCCAGAAGTATACGTTTGATACAGCTTACTACAGACTGTTCTGTTTTTGACAGATTCTGTTTTTCGTGTGTTGTTTGCTTATTTTGATGCATCTATGGCTAGTATTAAGTTGTATGAACCATAGAGAAGTTGGAATACAGTATATATAACACCAATATGAATTTAGAATGAGTTCATTACAGTACCTAAGTGGTGGTTTTATTTTCTTATACTAACGGAGCTTACGAGTTTTCTGTTGAGTTTTGTGTTGTGAAGTTTCCAAGTTTTGGGTAAAGATTCGATGGACTATGGAATAAGTAGTGGCAAGAGCATAAGCTTGGGGATGCCCAAGGCACCCCAGGGTAATATTCAAGGACAACCAAGAGCCTAAGCTTGGGGATGCCCCCGGATGGCATCCCCTCTTTCGTCTTCGTTCATCGATAACTTTACTTGGAGCTATATTTTTATTCATCACATGATATGTGTTTTGTTTGGAGCATCATTTTATTTTGTTAGTATTTGCTTGCTGTTATTTAGAATAATGTTTTGCATCTTTATTTTCAATAATAATGTCAAGGATAGCCTTTACCATGCTTATTTTGCTAGTATACATGTTGCTGTTTGAAAACAGAAAGTTTACCGCTGTTGCAAAAATTCCCTAGAAGAGTCAAAGAATGGTATAATGTTGAAACTTTTTGCATATTGAGATCTTATAAATTTATTACAGTGGGAATTTTCTTTCATAATTTTTGGAGTTAGGGAAGTATTGATACTCTTGCATTCTTTACAGACTATACTGTTTTGACAAATTGTTGTTATGTTTGCATTGTTTGCATATGTTTGCTTATTTAATGATTCTATTTGAGGATAGGAGTATTAAATATGAAGACACAATTAGTATGCAATGTTGAATAATAATTTTAGTGATTTGTTACAGTATAAAATGATAAGGTTTTGCATTGGTTTATACTAACCTATCTAACGAGTTCTTGTTGAGTTTGGTGTGGATGAAGCTTTTGATAAAAAGAGAAACCATGATATGAGAGGAATTAAGGAGACACAAAAGTTCAAGCTTGGGGATGCCCAAGGCACCCCAAGATAATATTTCAAGAAGTCTCAAGCATCTAAGCTTGGGGATGCCCCATTAGGCTTCCCACCTTTCTTCTTCAACAACTATCGGTTAGTATCGGTTGAGCCTAAGTTTTTGCTTCTTCACATGAGTTGTGCTATCCTTGCAATGTCATTTTTTTTGCTTGCTATTTGAATACAATACCAAGATCTGAAATTCTTAAATGAGAGAGAGTCTTCACATAGTTGCATAATTATTTAGCTACTCATTTGATCTTCGCTTATATCTTTTTGGAGTAGTTTTTCATTTACTCGTGTGCTTCACTTATATCCTATGAGTAAATAGTTGAATGAGTTGAATGTCATAAAATCTGAAATTTATATGTCTCATTTGCTTATCCCATGGGGAGTAATGACTTCACATCTAAAAATTAGAGGTTGTAAATTTATTGAAGGTTAGCAAGCATTGTATTGGTCATTTGAACAATTCATGAAAGAATATTGAAGGAAGAGAGATTTCACATATAAATATACTATCCTAGACATCTTTTATAATTGTGAGCACTCATTAAGTATGACATGCTAAAGAGTTGATGTTGGACAAAGAAGACAACATAATGGGTTATGTTTTCTCACATCTCAGTTAAAGTATATTGTCATGGATCATTCACACATGTTGAGCTTGCCTTACCCCCTCATGCTAGCCAAAATTCCTTACACCAAGCAGAGATACTACTTGTGCTTCCAAATATCCTTAAACCCAGTTTTGCCATGAGAGTCCACCATACCTACCTATGGATTGAGTAAGATCCTTCAAGTAAGTTGTCATCAGTGCAAGCAATAAAAATTGCTCTTTAAATATGTATGACTTATTAGTGCAGAGAAAATAAGCTTTATACGATCTTGTTCTGGAAGCAATAAAAGCGACGGACTGCATAATAAAGGTCCATATACAAGTGGCAATATAAAGTGATGTTCTTTTGCATTAAGATTTTGTGCATCCAACCATAAAAGCGCATGACAACCTCTGCTTCCCTCTGCGAAGGGGCTATCTTTTACTTTATGTCTTTTAATTTATGCAAGAGTCAAGGTGATCTTCACCTTTCCCTTTTTCATTTTATCCTTTTGCAAGCACTTTGTGTTGGGGTGATCCTGATTTATATATCCAATTGGATGTAAGTTAGCATGAACTATTATTGTTGACATCACCCAAAGGTGAATAAGTTGGGAGGCAACACTATAGGCCCCTATCTTTCTTAGTGTCCGATTGAAACTCCATAACCATTAGTATTGCGTGAGTGTTAGAAATTGTGGAAGACTATATGATAGTTGAGTGTGTGGAGTTTGCTATTCCAGAAAATAAGATGAATTGCAATTGTTTGATGACTGAGAATGAAGTTTGCTAGTTTTCAAGAAAGTTTATGGTCTATGCTTTGACATGTGAATTGCTTGTTACTTTATCATGAGAAGTTTTATGAGATGAACTACTGTTATGACATATTATCATGCTAGAAAAGGTGATTGAAATCATCATTGATCAAACTTGTGCACCTTCTAGCATTCACACTTCATAAATTCTTTCTTTTATCATTTACCTACTCGAGGACGATTAGAATTAAGCTTGGGGATGCTGATACGTCTCAAACGTATCTATAATTTATGAAGCATTCATGCTATTTTATTATCTGTTTTGAATGATTACGGGCTATATTATACACTTTTATATTACTATTGGGACTAACCTATTAACCGGAGGCCCAGCCCATATTGTTATTTTATTGCCTGTTTCAGTATTTCGAAGAAAAGTAAGATCAAATGGAGTTCAAACGGAATGAAACCTTCGGCAGCGTGCTTTTTGGGAAGATTATGACCCAGGAGACTTGGAGTTGAAGAAAAGGGAGCATCGAGGAAGCCATGAGATAGGGGGGCGCACCCACCCCCTACCCTCTTGTGGGCCCCTCGAGGATCCCCCGACCGACTTCTTTCGCCTATATAAGCCTACGTACCCTAAAAACATCGATAATCAAGATAGATTGGGAGTTCCGCCGCCGCAAGCCACTGTAGCCACCAAAAACCTCTCGGGATCCCGTTCCGGCACCCTGCCGTTGGGGGGATCCCTCACTGGTGGCCATCTTCATCATCCCGGTGCTCTCTGTCGGTGTCATAACTGGCGGATCTCGGGTAGGGGGTCCCGAACTGTGCGTCTAGGCGGATGGTAACAGGAGACAAGGGACACGATGTTTTTACCCAGGTTTGGGCCCTCTCGATGGAGGTAAAACCCTACTCCTGCTTGATTGATATTGATGATATGGGTAGTACAAGAGTAGATCTACCACGAGATCGGAGAGGCTAAACCCTAGAAGCTAGACTATGGTATGATTGTTTTTCGTCCTACAGACTAAAACCCTCTGGTTTATATAGGCACCGAAGAGGGTTAGGGTTACACAGAGTCGGTTACAATGGTAGGAGATCTACATATCCGTATCGCCAAGCTTGCCTTCCACGCCAAGGAAAGTCCCATCCGGACACGGGACAAAGTCTTCAATCTTGTATCTTCATAGTCCAGGAGTCCGGCCGAAGATGATAGTTCGGCTATCCGGACACCCCCTAGTCCGGGACTCCCTCAGTAGCCCCCGAACCAGGCTTCAATGGCGATGAGTCCGGCGCGTAGATTGTCTTCGACATTGCAAGGCGGGTTCTTCTCCAAATCCTGTGTACTTGTTGAATAGCGCCCGGCTTCCTGTGAATATTGCTTTCCTCGGCTTGCACGCCCAATAATGGCCGTCTTCCACGTGTTAAACGAATGCGAAAAGTCAGGGTATTTTTACATTTACACCCTTAGCTGCGCAAATGAGCTGCCTATAAAAGAGACGAGGACCTAGATCCGAATCACACCATCCTCCCTTCGCGAGCATTCATCAGAGCGCATCTGACAAAAATCCATTCCATCATGGACAGTCGACGCGGCTGCTCCTCTCGCCCTCCCAGCCCACAGCCTGGAGATTGGGAGAGATGCTCCATCCCGCACAGTGAGCTAGTGGCGCTCCAAACCAAGGGATTTCTTCCCCGAGCCTTCATGGTACCGGTTCAAGCTGGACTCGCCACCTATAAGGCGGAAAGCAAGCGGAGAGCGTCCCCAGCCCCTCCAAAGGAGAGCGGGTATGCCTTGTCTCTTATTTAATAAGAGGGCTCGAATTTCCAATTCATCCATTTCTCCGGGGGCTCCTGGAGTTCTATGGCCTCTAGTTGCACAACCTTACGCCTGCCTCCATTTTGCATATCGCGGGCTTCGTGGCCCTTTGCGAGCTGTTTTTGGGCATCGAGCCTCATTTTGTGCTGTGGAAGAAGCTGTTCTGTCTTGTGCCCCGTTCTCAAGAGGGGTCGATATATCAAGTGGGCGGAGTCGAACTATGGCGCATCGCCGGGACCGGATATCTATCCGGAACCCCGAAGAAGGCGTCCGAAGACTGGCCTTCAGCATGGTTTTATATAGAAGATGTCCCCCTGCCAGACCCTGTTCGGGTCGGCCTCCCTAAGTTTAATAACGCTCCTTTGAAGAAACGCCTAAGCTGGCATCCACGGAGCCCTTAGAGGGAAAACGACAGGGACGTCATTTACCTAATGAGCCGGATAAGGTTGTTAGCTCATTCCGGACTGACCATGATCGGGGTCATGGCCATATGCACTATGCGGGGGGTGCAGCCGCTCCAGTATAGGGGCCACCCCATGTGGGATTTCAACGGGGAGGATGATGCCACCCGTTGCGGCCGTAAGGGGCCGGGATCGGTCGCCGATCTGATGAAGATCTTGTCCGCATTGTACAAGGGAGAAGAGGAGGAATTTCTCCGCGTCAATCCGCAGGGCGGATTTTCTATGAACAATCCTCCAAGCTGGGTAAGCGGACCTTTATTTTTGCCTACCGGCCCATACTCCCATAGTCAAGTATCTCATTTTGTGATTTCGGCGCAGGAACTGCACCGGGCTAAAAAGGATATAAACAGCCCGCCTCCACAACCCGGGGATCCGGAACGGTTGCTCGATCCGGCCTCCCAAGAGGATCCGGACATATCAGTGGAGTTGATCGACGGGGTATTTCACCAACTGAGCATCGATAATGCCTTGATCTCCATTACGGCCGATTACCCCGGAATACTTCCCGCTTCGCAGGTAACTGAGACCGAAGTCCCAATACTTTGAAAATGACCCATCTGTGCGTGTTTTTGACCACCGTATACCAATGGTGTTTCGCAGGGGGTGCCTGTCAGTATCAAAACCGGCGGATCTCGGGTAGGGGGGTCCCGAACTGTGCGTCTAGGCGGATGGTAACAAGAGACGAGGGACACGATGTTTTTACCCAGGTTTGGGCCCTCTTGATGGAGGTAAAACCCTACGTCCTGCTTGATTAATATTGATGAGATGGGTAGTACAAGAGTGGATCTACCACGAGATCAAGGAGGCTAAACCCTAAAAGCTAGCCTATGGTATGATTGTTGTAATGTATGTTGTCCTACGGACTAAAGCCCTCCGGTTTATATTGACACTGGAGGAGGCTAGGGTTACACAGAGTCAGTTACAATGGTAGGAGATCTACATATCCGTATTGCCAAGCTTGCCTTCCACGCCAAGGAAAGTCCCATCCGGACATGGGATGGAGTCTTCAATCTTGTATCTTCGTAGTCTTGGAGTCCGGCGGATAATGATAGTCCGGCTGTCCGGACACCCCCTAGTCCAGGACTCCCTCAGTAGCCCTTGAACCAGGCTTCAATGACGATAAGTCCGGCGCGCATAATGTTCGGCATTGCAAGGCGGGTCCCTTGAATAGTCCAGAGAAGATCATAAACACCAGGATAGTGTCCGGCTCTGCAAAATAAATTCCACATTCCACCGTAGAGAGAATAAAATGTACACTTAGTTCAATTTGCTGACGTATTATGCGGTGTGACATCACACCGCTACCAAGCCTTTGTTTGAATCGTTTTTTTACTATACCACCTCAGCACGTTTAGCGAGGCGGTTTCCTTGGCACGTCTTGTCGAAGCAGAGATCGTGTTCCCCTTATTCCGGGATTCTCATCAATACGGACGTGGGTAACCCAACCGCGCCATTGATGGTGGCGCTTGGGAGATAAGCGAGTTTTACGAGGCCGGTGGGGGACGCACAGTTTCGTCCGCCTATATATAAGGGATAAGGATTTACCTTCTCACCTACGCCTTCTTCCTCCTTTGCTTACACATCTCCGCGCACTCAAGCTCCAACGCCCAAGTTCGCGCATCTCACCTCGACCTTCTCTGAATATGTCCGGAGGGGGAGGCAAGTGGTTGGCTTCCACCGTCAAGGAGGAGCACATCACTAAGCTGCGCAACGCCGGATACCTCTCCGGCGATATCGCGCATCGGCTGCCCGACGAGTGGCAGCTCGTCCCTACCCCTGGGCCTCACGAGAGGGTCGTCTTCCTTCCCCACTTCCTCCGCGGACTGGGCTTTCCGCTCCATCCATTCGTCCGGGGGCTCATGTTCTATTATGGCTTGGATTTCCACGATCTGGCGCCGAACTTCATCCTCAACATCTCGGCGTTCATCGTCGTGTGTGAGGCCTTCCTCTGCATCCGGCCCCACTTTGGCCTGTGGCTCAAGACCTTCAACGTCAAGCCGAAGGTTGTGAAGGGCACGCAAGTGGAATGCGGAGGTGCCATGTTGGGTAAATTACCCAACGTCCTTTGGCTCGAAGGGGCCTTTGTGGACTCCGTCAAGGGATGGCAATCGGGGTGGTTCTACATCACCGAGCCGCACAAGCCCACATGGGCGACGGCCCCCGAGTTTAGATCTGGCGTCCCCACGCAGCTCACCTCCTGGAAGGAGAAGGGCTTGCTGTGGGGTGATCCAAAGGAGGTGACTGGACTCCGAACCTGCATCCAGAAGCTGGTGAGCAATAATCTCAGGCTCGTCGACGTGGTCCAAGTCATGCTCATCCGCCGGATTCTCCCATGCCAAGAACGGGCATTCGATCTGTGGGAGTTCAATCCGGAACAGCACCAGGCGCTGAGCGGGCTCTTCGATACAACATACGAAGGCGCCTGGAGAGTGTTGTTCAAGGGCGCCGAAGCCCCCGCATCCGCGACGGAAGATCGCGGATTTAGCTCGCAGTATCCAACTGACGAGGTAAGTGATTCAACCCCATTACGGGACACTTTATAGTAATTGATTATAAGAGGGTTTAATCCCTTCCTTTCCTTTGACAGGAATGGATGGAGAAAGCTAGGCGGCTTATCAGCCCAGCTCCCATGCCAGAAGATCCAGTGGACGCCCGCTTAGCAGGGCTGCTGGTTCCGGCACCGCACGTGGTGCCGGAGAAGAAGGCCAAGAAGGTGGCCGCGGGGACTCGAAAGAGTTCCCGCAATCAAGCGTCTGACGACGACGCAAACTCCTCCCCCGAAGACGAGGAGGAGGAGGAGTACTCTCTCCCGGAGGGGGGAGATAAGAAGAGGAAGGCTTCCCCAATAGGGGAGGCCGAAGGGTCCAAGAGGGGGAGAGCTATCCCCTCGGACAGTTTCGCCAA
This sequence comes from Triticum timopheevii, assembly GCA_963921465.1. Classification (NCBI taxonomy): domain Eukaryota; kingdom Viridiplantae; phylum Streptophyta; class Magnoliopsida; order Poales; family Poaceae; genus Triticum; species Triticum timopheevii. The sequence continues at coordinate 126,695,205 of OY997266.1, read as the reverse complement.
CACCAACGTTGGCGAGGATGAGTGGCCTCCAAGGGCCAGGCGTCCGGCGAGATCGTAAGTACCCGGATCCTTTATATGCATATCTTTTATGTCATGTAGTGTCCTTCTAACACCGCATTCTGTCCGTAGTCCGGCCGATGACGATCTCCCCGACTCATCAAGCGGGTCGTTGGCCTCGTCGGATGTGAATTCACTTCCGACCGCCTCCACCCCACGCGCCGACGAGGACGCCGAGGTGGGATCCCAGAGAGGGACCCATCAGGAGGAGGCGCCGTTAGGCAACCTCCCGGACTTTGCGCCTGACTCCACATCGGAACCCGCAGTGGTTCCAGAGTCCGGCAAGCGGCCCCTTCGAAAGAAGGGCAAGACCGTGACACCGGCGGCCTCTGTCCAGCCGGAGGCACCGGATAACTTGTTGGAGGCGCTTAAAGGCGCTTCCATCAAGGAAGAACACCGCACTATCATGAGTGCGGTGATTCAAAAGGTTCAGCTCGCCAAAAGCAGGCTGACCGAAGCCTGCAGCAGCCTTTTAACAGGCTTTGAGGTAAGAAGTTAAAATTATGTAATGTAATACCGCATAGACAGTAGCCCCTGATGCTCAGTTCGGTGTTCGGAAAGAAAAGCCGGACTGAGAATCTAACAAGATATACGCAGGGTTGCTAAAAATATATCAATATGGGTTTGCAGGCTGCGCTGCTAGCCTCTGCCGCATTAACGGCGGAGGTCGATGTGCTGAAGCAGGATCTCGAGCGGTCCGAGCGAGAGCTCGGCCATGCGAAGAAGCAGCTCGAGGACAAAGAAGGTGAGTAACACCACTTTGAATAGGTACCTTACAGAAAAGGATTTTGGTTGCAATAAAATGAACAGGGATAATATGTGTATTGTAGGGGCCACTAACGAGGTGGCAGCCCTGAAGGATGCTGTGTCCGCGGCTGAACACAGTGCGGCCACGGAACCGGCAGAGCGAGAAAAGCAGGAGGCACGGGTGGCGGAAGTTCGGCAAGAGCTCCAGGCTCTCATGGAAAAGCATGAGAGTTTGGAGCGTGACTCCAAGACTCGAGAGTCCGAGCTTGCCTCGGCTCTCGAAAGTGCCAAGTCCGCCAAGGCCGAGGCCCATAAGGCCCTTCAGGAGGTTGAAGATATAAAGAAAATAGCGGCGGGTAAGGCATTTTTCATGCAAAGCAAGCATGTTAATATAAAATACCTGACACTTACCCACATTCGGAGCTCTCCAGGGGTGTTTGCAGATCTGTCGTGTAGTGCGTCCGATGCCGCCGCATTCTATCGTGGCCAGGAGGGGAGCTCGACGGAAAAAGTCTTCTGGTCTCAGTATGCTGAGGCCGGACACCCGGTGCCCCCAAGCGACCAGCTGAAGCAGCTGGTCGAACTCCACAAGGTAGCTGAGGAGGCCATGAAGGGCCTTATAGTCCGGCTGTGGCCTGGACAGGCCATGCCTGGGAGCTACTTTGGCCTCGTGCGGCGGCTGGTGGATGCATGCCCCTGGGTGGTTGTAATCAAGCGCTCCGCCTGTATTGCAGGCGCTCGCCGGGCTCTTGCCCGCACAAAGGTGCAATGGGGCAAGTTGGATGCGGAGAAGCTTCTCACGGACCCCCCGCCGCCGGGCAAGGAGTATCACATGCCCGAGATGTATTATAAAACTGTCCTGAAGGGAGCCCGCAATATTGCGGATGAGTGCCCCCGAAATGTAATCTTTGACTGAATTTGTTGTGTATTATCCTGCGCGCTGGAACTTTGTTCATGTGCGCGTTAAGCAACGCTTGTTTAATTTAAAATATTACCTTCTGTGCGGCCGTTTATAAAATCTGAGAGATGGCAAGTCGTTGGCTTCAGCCCCCAAGCCACGAGTGCTGGGGTGTTCGGGATAAACTTGAGTACTCTTGTTCCCATTGTTGGGTCCATCGAGGGAGGCACTCAACACAACGAACAAGGCAACCGGACTTATAATGCTTGAACACTCTCACTTAGCCATAGAATTCTATAATTTTAAATTTCGGCGAAGCCCCTGGCATTTGGAAGGCCGAATCCGGGGCGCTATCCACGCCTTCATCGGACATTGTCCAGAACTTCGCTCGAAGCTGCGTGAGTCTTTAAGGACCCGAAAAAACCTCTCGAACAGCGACCAGTCTCTCGCCTTATCATGCCAGTCAGTTTTAGCTTTCTCCACTGAGGCGCTCGCCCGGCTCAACCGGGGCACAATCGCAGTGGTTCTCCCAGTGCCACCTTAGCCGACGGAACGGAACGTAAGGCACCAAAACGTGGGAGCCGGGCAAACCCAACTATTGACCCAAGACATGATTCGGAGCCGATTCATATAATGCTATAAGTTCGGGGTGCCACACTTGTGAAAGTCGGACTTATCACACCATAGAGTGGGGAACATAAGCCCCCCGGTGTATTAGGCCGTACCAAAATATACAGGTGCAAGATGTTATATAATGAACATATATATAAAATGTAATGCAATTGCGATTAAAAAGGTGCTGCATTATTTATGAAAGAAAGTCTGCTAGTGGAGCGGACTGATACAAATAGTGCGGTAAGCAAGGGATTTGGACTAAGTAAACATGTCCCCTTCCAGGGATGAGCTGCGGACTTGGTGTATATAATCGAATTTAATGCTCGTAATTGAGGCCACCAGAGTGTTCGTCGCGGCCTTCTTTAGTCCCTGACTGTTGCATCATGAGTTCGGCAGGTTCGCCGCCGGACAGGGCTTCTGGTTAACAAAGTCCTGTGTACATAAAAGAAGAAAAATAATATAAAAAAAAGGGGGGCATACTTGCGAGCCCCCGGTGTGGTCGAACCGCACTCTGGGTCCGTTGCGATCATGCCCCCTCCCCTGTGCCCATGGTATCTCCAAAGCGTAATGATGTACGCGGAGTGTTATTCTTGCGATCATGTGCGGGCGAGGGTTGGGGCCGCATTGCTACGCGTGCTTTGATCGCGCCAGGTGGTCTTGGTTGGCATTGCTCCGGGCGCGTGTTGCTGTATCCGGCCTTTTAACGGCCGGACTTGAGAATTGCCTTAGAAGGCTGCTTTGTACTTCTGCCGCGAGAGCCGCTGTATGTTCCTCCGTTCGGAGGGAGCGTTCCGTATTCCCATTGACCGTGATGACTCCACGAGGGCCTGGCATCTTGAGCTTTAGGTATGCATAGTGCGGCACCACGTTGAATTTTGCAAACGCGGTTCGTCCGAGCAGAGCGTGATAGCCGCTGCGAAACGGGACTATGTCGAAGATTAACTCTTCGCTCCGAAAATTATCCGGGGATCCGAAGACCACTTCCAGTGTGACTGAGCCTGTACAGTTGGCTTCCACTCCTGGTATGACACCTTTAAAGGTTGTCTTTGTAGGTTTAATCCTTGATGGGTCTATGCCCATTTTGCGCACTGTATCCTGAGAAAGCAGGTTCAGGCTGCTGCCGCCGTCCATCAGGACTCTCGTGAGGTGGAACCCATCGACGATTGGGTCTAAAACCAATGCGGCGAATCCGCCATGGCGTATGCTGGTCGGATGGTCTCTTCGATCAAAAGTGATCGGACAAGAGGACCATGGGTTGAACTTTGGGGCGACTGGCTCGATCGCATAGACGTCCCTTAGTGCGCGTTTCCTCTCCCTCTTGGGTATGTGGGTCGCGTATATCATATTCACCGTCCGTACTTGTGGGGGAAAACCCTTCTGTCCTCTGTTGTTCGGCGGTCGGGTCTCTTCCTCGTCGTTGCTGTTTAGCCCCTTGTCATTGTTTTCGGCAATTAACTTGCCGGCCTGCTTGAACACCCAGCAGTCTCTATTAGTGTGATTAGCTGGCTTTTCAGAGGTGCCGTGTATCTGGCATAGGCGGTCGAGTATTCGGTCCAGATTGGACGGACCCGGAGTGGTTCTTTTGAATGGCTTCTTCCGCTGACCGGGTTTAGAGCCTCGGAATCCGGCGTTGACTGCCGTATCCTCCTTATCGTCGCCGTTAATGCGGTGCTTGTTTTTGTTTCGACGTGACCTGCCGTTGTTGTCCTTAGTATCCGGACTGCCAGAATTTTTACGGAGATTGTTGCTGCGGGCTAGCCAGCTGTCCTCTCCCGCGCAAAAGCGGGTCATTAACGATGTGAGGGCTGCCATGGATTTCGGCTTTTCCTGCCCCAGGTGCCGGGCTAGCTATTCGTCCCGGATGTTATGTTTGAAGGCTGCGAGGGCCTCTGCATCCGGACAGTCGACGATTTGTTTTTTCTTCGTCAAGAACCGTGTCCAGAATTGTCTGGCCGATTCGTCTGGCTGCTGAATGATGTGGCTTAGGTCATCGGCGTCTGGTGGTCGCACATATGTGCCTTGGAAATTATCAAGGAATGCGGCCTCCAGGTCCTCCCAACACCCAATTGACTCTGCGGGCAAGTTGTTAAGCCAATGCCGAGCTGGTCCTTTAAGCTTGAGTGGGAGGTACTTGATGGCGTGGAGATTGTCGTCGCGGGCCATATGGATGTGGAGAAGATAGTCTTCGATCCAAACCGCGGGGTCTGTTGTGCCATCGTAAGATTCAATGTTTACGGGTTTAAACCCTTCGGGGATCTGATGATCCATTACTTCGTCAGTGAAGCATAGCGGGTGTGCGGCGCCTCTGTATTGAGCAATATCGCGACGCAGCTCGAGAGAGCGCTGTCTGCTATGTTCGGCCCGGCCAGGGTTATTGTATCCGGCGCGACGGTATTCGTCGTGGGTCGTAGGGCACCCACGTGATCCATAGATGGATCTGGATTGCCTTGCTTTGTCCTCCAATATGTCTCGCAAGTCCGGCGCGTTCCCTCTTGGCTTCGTACTTTTGGAGCGATGCCGGGGTATGGTCTTGGCTGGGGGCCTTGATGCCTCTCTGTCACGACCACGGGGTGGTCGGTCAGCCATACCGTGCGCTGGTGATGGAGGTATGTATGCTTTCTCCTTTAATCGGGGGAGCAGCTTGCGTCTTGGGTAACTTTTGGAGGGACGTTCGAGTTTGTACTCTTCGGCCGCGAGGACCTCGGTCCATCGATCGGCCAGCAGGTCCTGATCAGCTTGAAGCTGTTGCTGCTTTTTCTTTAAGCTGTTTGCTGTGGCGATAAGCCTGCGCTTGAAGCGCTCTTGTTTGACGGGATCCTCAGGTACGACGAATTCGTCATCGTTGAGGCTTGCTTCGTCTTCGGAGGGAGGCATATAGTTATGATCCTCAACCTCTTCGTCTGCCGCCCTCTCCTGAGGGCTTGCTTCTGCATCCTCCTGCGCTGAATCTTGCTGGAGGGGATTGTCTTTGGCACTCTCTGGAGTATTATTATCTCCTGTGCCGGAATCTCCATTCTTGCTGTGGCGAGATTTAGAGCGGCGCCGCTGACGCCGGCGTTTGGGCTGCTTCTTTAAAGATTCTGCCTCCGCTGTTTCTTCGCCGTCCCCATCTTTTGGGGTGTCCACCATGTATATGTCATATGACGAGGTGGTCTTCCAGTGCCCTGTAGGCGCTGGTTCCTGATCGTCTCCGGCATCGTCATCCATAGCGTCGATGTCTTCGGATTCGTAGTCTAGCATGTCGGTTAGATCGTCGACAGTGGCTATAAAGTGGGTGGTGGGTCGGATCTGAATTTCTTCGTTGTCCGTACCCCAACCATCCTGGCCATAGTCCGGCCAGGACTCTCCTGATAACGAGAGATGCTTTAGTGAATTCAAGATATCGCCAAAGGGCGAGTATTGGAAGATGTCCGTGGCGGTGAATTCCATAACCGGCGCCCAATCCGGATCGATTGGTAGGGGCGCGGGAGGTTCGGAGTCCGGCAAGGAGTTCGGCGCCTCGGAATCACGAGTTTCGCAGGGGACAAGATTAGTGTTCGGCTCCATCGCCGTGGATGTTGAAGCCCCCAGGGCGGCGTCTATCCACCGGCCCTCGATCTGGGCGATCGGCTCCGGGCTAATGGCCGAAGCGGACCCGTGTGCGGCCACCAAGGCACTGTTCGGTGGCAGAGCTAGATCATGCCCGTCGTCACAGTGCGGCGCGCTTAGCTGCGGCTCGAGTCCGTCGAAGATCAAGTCTCCGCGGACATCGGCCGTGAAGTTTAAGCTTCCAAATCTGACCTGACGGCCAGGGGCGTAGCTTTCGATCTGCTCCAGATGGCCAAGTGAATTGGCCCACAGTGCGAAGCCGCCGAATACGAAGATCTGTCCGGGGAGAAAAGTCTCACCCTGGACAGCGTTGCTGGTTGAAGATGCCATCAAGCCTATCGGTGACGACACAGAGGAACTCTCAATGAAAGCAGCAATGTCGGTGTCAAAACCGGTGGATCTCGGGTAGGGGGTCCCGAACTGTGCGTCTAGGCGGATGGTAACAAGAGATGAGGGACACGATGTTTTTACCCAGGTTCGGGCCCTCTTGATGGAGGTAAAACCCTACGTCCTGCTTGATTAATATTGATGAGATGGGTAGTACAAGAGTGGATCTACCACGAGATCAAGGAGGCTAAACCCTAAAAGCTAGCCTATGGTATGATTGTTGTAATGTATGTTGTCCTACGGACTAAAGCCCTCCGGTTTATATAGACACCGGAGGAGGCTAGGGTTACACAGAGTCGGTTACAATGGTAGGAGATCTACATATCCGTATTGCCAAGCTTGCCTTCCACGCCAAGGAAAGTCCCATCCGGACACGGGACGGAGTCTTCAATCTTGTATCTTCGTAGTCTTGGAGTCCGGCGGATAATGATAGTCTGGCTGTCCGGACACCCCCTAGTACAGGACTCCCTCAGCGCCCTTGAGGCGGAGGGCCGAGCCCAAGGCGGCTAGCTAACAAGGGGCAGCACGGCCCAGCAGGCTAAAAAGAAGTGCGGTCCGGATCGAAACTCCGGTGCAACGGTATGGCGCGTCACCTTACTCCCCGGCCTTATTCTCGGGAGGCATACTAACGCTCGTGCCCTTTCAGGAAGAAGAGCGCTCGCCGGACTGTATCCGGAGAGGTTGCCAATCAATCCTCCGCTCGCCAGGCTCCAAAGCCGGGTCCAGAAGCAAAGGCGAACATGGGGCGTGCGTCGGATGTTCCTCCGACAGAGGATGCCGACAGGTTATCTGCCACCAATTCCGAGGTGGAGAGTGCCATGAATCACAGGCGCCACCGGACAGTTCTTCGTGACGCGTGTTTCTCCCCAGAGGCATTAAATGCCTTTAATTCGGGAGATGCGCACCTCCATGCCGCTCAAAATGGTCTAGCCAGAGACACGGAGCAGTATGTAAAAGACATACGGGTGAGAAGATTTGACAGTTATATATGCCAGTAGCCCCCGAGACTTGAAATAGTTAGAATAACTGATTTAAGGATCATTTATTGTGCAGGATCTTACAGAAAAGAATACCCAACTGTCCCAGGAGCTGGAGGAGTGCAAAGCCCAACTTGAGGCCGCACTAGCCGCAGCGGGGGAAGCCAAAGAGACCCCCTCTGGTAATATATGCTTCAGAAGATAAGTAATTTGTGAAGTGCGGCGTGTGTATAAGTCTGACAATAATATTGCAGATGGCGCCGGGATAGATCCGGACAAGCAACAGCTCATGCGCCGGTTAAAGGCCGGCGAGAATGTGCTTACAAGGGTGAGGCAGGAGAAAATTAATCTCCAAGATGCCAACACCCAGCTGGGTGAGGAACTAAAGGTTGTTCGTGCCCAGCTATCTGACTCCGTGAAGGAGAATCGGTGGCTTCGACGCGGCATTTTTAGTAAGTGCTTGAACGGACTTTGAAAAAGAGTTCGGCGAGGAAGTCAACTAACAGAGTTGTGTCTGTAGGTATGCTCACAGGCCGTCCTGCAGAGGAAATGCCCGGTTCTATGGGTGACCTTCTTCCCGAGCTCTTGCAACTGCATGAATGAGTTCGGTAGGTGATGAAAGGCGTCGCCCAGGCCTTGTGGCCATCTGTCTCCCTGCTTGAAGGCCTTGGAGAGCTTGCAGAGAGGCTTCAGGGAGCACGGCAGCGCTTCTGCTTATGGAAGATATCGGCCTGCCGTCAAGGCGCCAGGGAGGCCTGGGCCATGGTGAAGACGCGGTACACGAAGGCTGACCCAAACCACATGGCCGAGGTCGGACCTGCGGGGCCCGATGGGAAGGAGATCCCTGTGAGCTTAGTGTACGGCCAAGTAGAATTGGCCGCAAAGTATTCCCAACAGGATTGTAAACTAGACAGCCTGCTAGATGGCATTGAAGAGGAATATGCCCAGTCAAGTTGACTATGTAATTTAAGATGACATGTAAAATGCCTTCTAGCCGGATTGTAGATCGTTTGTCATAGCGGACCTTTTCGCTTCAACCTCGGGACCCAATAGTCCGGAGTGTGTCCGAATACCCTTGCGGTTATATAAGAACCGGGGCATGCGTGGAGACCAGGCGTAGGGGTCATTAGTGCTTTATCAGACAAGTGCCCAACTAGTTATGTTATATTACATGGTTAGTAAGAAACATCTTCTAGGGAGAATAGTTCCGTTAGGGGTTCCTTTCCCTGGAAGGCATGCCCTAAAGTGCATGTCCGGACTGCGAAAAAAGCAGAAAAACATCTGGGGGCAGATAAATAAATAGGTAAGAAATCGTCTTTTAATTCACCGACCGAATATTCCCTTAAGAACGCTAGCTTTTGGCATCACCCAGTCTGAGGTACACATCCGGCTGACCCGGCAGTAACAATCGCAGAGGTGCTCCCTTTATTGCCTAGCCGAACAATTGAGAATGTAGGGGTAAGCACAGGAGCCAGGCAACCCAGCTTGGCCAAAACTTAAGTCATATCGATGCATATAATGGTGAATAAAAGGTACATGCGGAAGTGTGACACATGTGTTGGGCATGAAGCTCGTATAAATAAGCTTCTGTTAAAGAAGCCCCCAAGTATAATGAGCGCGGATAGTGCGTCAAGTGTGTGCGAACAATACGCGAACAAGCTTTCAAAGGCTGTAATAGGAAAGGGGGAGAAGGAGAGAAACAGAAGACGGCTAATATGTAAAATATAGACGGAGGAAGGAGACGAACTCAGAATCCGGCACTAGGCGTAGAATCTTCGGAGACGGGCTGTGTTCCATGGGTTCAGCTCGAGTCGGTTATCCGATGCATCTCGTAGACGGTACGCTCCACCGGTCAGGACTTGGTCGATGATAAAGGGACCTTCCCATTTGGGCTCGAGTTTGTCCTTTTTCTTGTCCGGCAAGCGTAGAACTAACTCGCCAATGTTGTAAGTTTTTTCTCGTACTTCTCTGCTTTGATATCTTCGAGCTTGCTGTTGATAGAATGCGGAACGGGCTTTTGCCACGTCACGCTCCTCCTCCAATGTGTCCAAACTGTCATGCCGATCGAGCTTGGCTTCTCTTTCTTCGTACATGCGCATGCGAGGTGAGTCATGAATTATGTCACAGGGCAGAACTGCCTCTGCGCCGTATACCATAGAGAATGGTGTAAATCCGATGGTGCGATTCGGAGTGGTCCGCAGCCCCCAGAGTACGGAGTCGAGCTCCTCTACCCAGTGCGTGTTAGATTCCTTAAGGGACCGCACTAATCGAGGTTTGATGCCGCTCATGATTAGACCATTTGCTCGCTCGACTTGACCGTTAGTTTGAGGGTGATAGACTGAAGCATAGTCGAGTTTGATGCCCATGTTTTTGCACCAGAGTTTAACCTCGTCGGCCGTAAAATTTGTGCCGTTGTCAGTGATGATGCTATGGGGGACGTCATAACGGTGCACGAC